>JAPKLW010001710.1:90548-160562 GCA_026898455.1 Plectranthus barbatus
AATGTCCCCATCCTATTCCTCGGATGTGGTTACCTAAACCCAGTCTCAGGCGGTACTACACGAACTGCTGTTACCCAAGATGCAGATATACGAGCTCGTTACTTAGGCTCTCCATCACGGCAAGTCAAAGCAACAGTCAACCCTTGCAAACCCCTGAACCTTCGTTAGGGTTTGGACTCAATCAATATAACGAGATCTTGTATTCGCTGATGTCAGACAGACGAATACATCTCACTGCGGTCCATCAATACGCCACCTCTGCGTACCAGCATGTCAAGTAACCAAGACAGATTACTTATTCCGACAATGTCGCAGCCATCCGGACAGAAGTATCCTCATACACTGTCTTGGCTATGATCAGGTTTATGTCTCACTAGGTCAAGTGATCATACTGTCTTATGCGATCAACAACACGCCGTATGATCGTCCCTATCGGTGAGACAAGAGGATACCATTTTTCATACATGTAAGATTGTTAACAGATAGGAGAAATAAACCGTCGTATACTCATTATAATAAATGCTTTCAGTATTCAAAACCCATCAAGAGAGGGGGCGGCGCACACTGTGTGTAGAGGGAGGAGAATTTCGACTCTGGCATACACATCACAGATCTGTGGAATCCTCACCAGTAGCAGATTTGAACAGCATTGGGATACAGATCTTAAGATCTGATCTGGAGAACAGGATTTCTTCCTTTCTATTTTTCCTTTTATTCGATTGAATCTAGAAATTGGTTTTGCAAATTTCTATTTCCACAGATTTAATCGAATCGCGTGGTTGAATTAAAGTGGATATTCAAATGCGAAAGATCGGATCTGAGACGATGGAGTTAAAGTAAAACTCTTAAACCACCGCATTAAATTAATAGGAGCATACTAGGATTATCGTATGTTTATTGCTCTCAACATCTACATAATGATCCGGTTTATTTGGATTTAGTGATTCGGTTCACCGGCAAATCCCTACACGATATGCCTCTCGTGTCGGTCGATACAGCCATGTCGACTGATATCCACTTCCATATCGGTTGACATGCTTTGGTGGACCCTCATTTCGACATCCCTCGCCGTGTCGATCGACACAATGATGTCGACCAACATGCGTGTGTCGATCGACGGCTTTTTGCGTCGGTCGACACCTGTGTCACGATCGACACACTTCGTCCTCTCGACATAGGCGATAGCTTCGACCTGCAACTCGCATTTTCTTGATATTTCCACACATACAACACCAAATAATCATCCTAACACGCTTCCTAAACATCCTAGAAGTGGAAACATGCTTCAAACACGTTTAAAACTCGTAAAACAAGCCGGTGAAATGTTGAAGAATCAAAGCTCACCGGAAAGCTTCCTCCGACAGTGCAGTGCTTCTCCAGCGTCCAATTGGTTTGTTCTTCGTACCAAAATGATAACTACAAAGTAGGGGTCACGAAAATATAAGTTTCGAATCGAGATATTAACGTTGCGACGAGTTTTTAAATTTCATTATCGTAACGATATTGAAACTGACAACCTACCTTTCTCAGCTCGTAACTCGCTCAACAGTCAACGTCACGGTGCGTGCCTTAGCTTCTCGCACTTCCTGAACAAAAAGGATCACGGTAGTGGTGGTGGTTTGGCCGGAAACAACGATAGTCGGCCGAAATTCGCGAAGGAAGATAGCTGGGCGGTGGGAAGGGTACGGGGTGGTGGTGGAGTTTTTGTGTTGGAAAGGAGAAAAGTAGAAATGAAAATTTGTAACAAAATTTGTTTTGTTTAATTATTTCCCATGCCATTCCACCGCCTCCACCGCCCTCCAATTCAAATCAACAATTTCCAACATTCATGCGACGTGGAGTGTTTCTTCCCAATGAAGTAATTTTCCCCCACCACTTCAACTCGTGTATAATTTCCTTCGTTATTTCATCTTCTTGGATTTATAATTTAAATTGCATTTATCCAAATAAATGCAATTACGCAAAAATGTCCCATTTAATGAACCCGTCTCGTTTATATTATTTTCCAAATTTTTGGGGATATAAATATCGTCCAATTTCTCAAAATTCAATAATTAATTAAACACCACTCGGGTCTCAGAAAATTATTCCGATGGTTTTGTATTCTTCCATATTTTAATCCCAAACATTCCCTAGCTCGGTTAAATGCGATATTATTATCCTTTAGTAATAAATCGTTGCACTCGTCCTTCTTTTGAAAATTAGTGACTTCACGGGCACTTATGTTTTCTTGAAACGAACCCATTGGTATAATGAAATTGATATTTTGACCCTCGTATCTCATCGGGTGATTAATTTCGTCTGAGAAGCAAATAAATAATTAATTTGCATAATAAATATTCATTTATTTAATTTAATTAAGCACTAATTAGCTTAATTAAATTCGGGATATTACATTCACCCCACCTCACAAAAATTTTGTCCCGAAATTTACTAGGGTGATTCAAATAATTCTAGATATTTATCCCGCATTTTATCTTCTAGCTCCCAAGTAGCTTCCTCTTGTTTATGATGTCTCCATAAAATATTCACAAACGATATCATTTTTTTCTCAATTCCTGCGTCTTCCAATCCAAAATAACTTATGGCTTTTCCTCATAGTGTAAGTCTGAATTTAATATGATCTAGGGGGTAGATCATAAATATCCTAAACCCTAAACTTATAACTTATGGCTTTTCCTCATAATGGTTATTTTAAGAACTTTTTTCAAATCTACACAAAAATATCCTAAATTCTCTCTATGATTCCCTCTACCATCTCTTTCCAAACCTCACCCAAGGTGACAAGGAGCTAATCCATTATCCTTGGAGAAGAATTGAAGATCCAAGGGGGTAGATCAAGATCAAAGTGCTCAATTAGGGGAAGAAATTCATCTAACCCTATCTCTTGTAATGTTTTGCTTTCAATTGGATATTGTAATGTTGAACAAGATAGGTATGGTATTCTAAACTTCCTTGGATGTTGATTTGAATAAAGGTGTGAGAAAATTAGGTTGAATTATGCATGTTTACTTTCCTATTTGAGATTGAATCACACTAGAGCTTGTTCTTATGCACCTAGGTGTAGGTAATAGCCAATCTAGGTGTTAATTGATACGAATATTGCAGCCAACACGCGGATAGAAGTGTCTCGAATAGTGTGAATTCTTGTGTTCCTCGATCCAATCCCTATGCGGAGGAAGGGCATAGGATAATGATTTACGAGCTTTTAGGAGTGAATTACGAGCCGATAACGTAGCTGTTTGAGGTTTCTAGTCTCATCTACGGTCAACTTGTCGTGATAGGGGGTTGGCTAGTGTAGGGTAATAGTCCATCCATCTAGGAATTAAATAAGGTTTGCACCATAATTCAACTCAATTGGATCACACCTACATTCTTATCAACATTTGTTCTTTCTCCTTTGAGCATTTGTGAGACTTGTTCTACCATTTTGATTACAAAATTGAAGAATTGTTTTGAAATTACAATTGATGGATGATGAGTTTGATTGTTGTTTTAGTGTTGATTTAGTTAGTTTAAATTTGAGCTTAGGAAAATAGAGCAAGTGTTTAAATAATACACTTGCTAGGTATTAAGAAATAAATTAATATTTTTGGACCATTTGAGAATAAAAATATTTATTTAAATAATTAAGCGATTAATTAACTTAATTAAATCCGGGGATATTACACCTGAGTAGTACCATTCAACCTTAATCGATTATGCTTGAATCAATGATTCAGCCTGCAGGACTTAGCATAACAAATCTCGTGAGCTTCCTAGGGAATGTCACCATCCTGAAACAGATATGGTTATCTAAATCCAGCCTGAGGAAATTCCACACAAACTGCCATCACCCAAGATGCAGATATATGAGTACATGTAAGACTCTCCACCATAGCAAGTCAAAGTGATAGTCAACCCATGTGTGCCCCTCAGCTTTGAATAGACTTTAGATCCGACCAAGTTACAGAGATCTTTACTCATTCATACGACAAGTAGAATGGTTCATCTCAATGTTGATCCTATCAATACATTGAGATGTACCGGTCACACAAAGCAGTCAAGATAAACCACTTATGGACTTGTGTGCCGCAGTCTAAACCGACAGCCAAACCAGAAACTGTCTCAGCTATGATAAATGTTAATATCTCGCTAGGTCGAACGATCTATACGATCATCTGTGATCTCTTACACACCGTATGATCTTCCGATCAACAAGATAACTGGATGTGTTTGTTCGCATCGTATGATTGTTAATTCAGACAGGAGTCATTTATTGCAAGTCATTAATGATTGCTAGTATATCAAACATAATGTTTCCCAATATACCAATCATAATGCTTTTATGTATACAATTCCAACATGCTGGCACTTCGCACTGCTTCATTTTTGTTCGCCATTTGAATATCCCATTCGTGGGCTTGAAGCTGGGCGAACACGTCCTTGGTCGTCTTCTACGAGAGATCCTTCTCCTTCAAGATGGTAGCTTTGACGAACCAATCCTCCTTGGGCATCTTGGAGAGAATTTTTGCATTCATATCAGCAATTTCATATGTTCTCCCCAAGTTTTTCAGCTCCCAGATAATAGCATTGAATCTTGCTTCCATTGATTTGACATTTTCACCAGGAAGCATTTGAAAAGATCCATACTTATCCACACAATTTTGAAGCGTATTTCGTTTCATCTAAGCTGTTTCTTGACTAAGTGAACCAAGAAATTCCCACATCTTTTTGGCGTTGTTGTGCTCTAAGGCTTCAACAACCAGTGGCGCATGTAAAGATTGTAAGATGAGCTCCATGGCCACTGCATCCAGCTGAAAACGAACTTTGTCGTCGTCTTTCCATTCTGCATAAGGCTTCAACACTATCTCCTGGCCTTCTGCTCCTCCGAGCTGAGTATTCACCTTAGTGATCTTTATTGGTCCAGTAGATAGAACCTTTGCCATTTCTGGATGGACATTCTTCAGCATGATCAACGAGAGTTTCTTCCATATCTCAAAATCTTCTGATGAGTACTTTGGAAGCTTTGTGGTCTGAGACATCTCTGTGTACCTAAGCTTAAACACACAAAACAGAGACCAAATGCAGAAAAACAGAACCAAGTGCAGGAAAAAAAAGATATGGTCCTATGTTGGTCCTGATATATCAGAGTCGTCGTGGTCAACAAGAACACGAAATGCAGCGGAATGATTAATCGTCACTTACACTTATGTTTTCCTTTGAAGATTAGTTAAACTCAGGAATAGATTAAGGTTCCTTTACAGTTATACACTAACAATATGATTGCTAGGTTTTAAGTCTCGTGCGTAATAAAGCAGTAAATGAACACGATGTTTATAGTGGTTCGATCCAAATAGATCTACGTCCACTCCTTAGCCGAAATGCTAAGAATTCACTAAGTAAGTATACAGAGTACAAGGATTCGCCTTTGGCGTTAAGTAGGCAGTGAGCTTTCGGCCTGGCTACTTGACAGCTATCCTCCGATATTCTGAACTTCTCAGATGTAGGTCTGGCAGAGTCAAGGGCACACCTTCGTAAAACTTGCCTTTCCTACTTTGGAAGGTTAATAGTTACTTCCTAACTTTTCTTCGGATGCGGCTTAACGCCCGTCTTAGTCTAGACATTTTCAGGTGTTCGACTGTTGGATTCTTCCAGTAAAGGAAGGTATCCCAATGATTGAAGAATCTTGAGTAGAATCAAAGATCTCTTCAATGGAGTGTCAGTGATTCAATGAGGACACTCTGGTAGTTGAAAGGCTTTGAATATGTTTCGAATGTTTGCTTTTCAACTGACTACTCTTATGCTTTTCGCTTTTGTCTTAGGAATCTCTTGAAAGTATGTTAGAGTATTGAATGAGCAGCACTTCTCACTCTTCTAGACTTGTCTTTTTATACTTGAAGATTCAAACTTTGAATCTTTATATCCGTTAGACACAACGGTCTCTTTGTCCGAGAGTGGTTCATTTTTCAACTCGCTTTCTGGCTTCGTACACTGCTTTTTGATCTGCTTCTGGAAAGTCTTGTCCTTGCATGTACGGTTGTCAGAACGTTGGTATAGCGATCGGTGTTGTCTGTCTTGCTCTGCTAGGCTCTTTTGACACGATCTGCTAGATGGGTATCTTTAGCGCTTTGCTGGATGTTAGCAAATGCTAAGTTTTTATCATTCTGCTAGTCACGTATCTGACTGCTGAAGCCTCATCAAAGTTAAGTCTTTTCTTCCTTGGTTTCTGATTACTCTCTTTAGCAATCTGCTAGGTGTTGACAAATGCTAAATCTTTAGTATTCTGCTACCACACCTCTTCTAGCATATAGTCTTCTGTGTCTGCAGGGAGAGCTCCTAGCAAACTAGTCTATTACAACTCAATGTTTGACCTATACAGTACATTACAGGATATGCTAGACTATACTAGAATTCAGCACTTGATCGACCAATCTAGTAAGGTTTGATGCAACAAAACCTTTTACAATGTGATCCTAAAGGAGATTCAGGAATAATTTCCCAACATCCTAAGTGACTCAACACAACCGTAGTCTGTAAGAACCTTGGTGCGTGATACCACTTGTTGGTCCCAAAATCAGAGTGCAAATTTGTGCAGCGGAAGGTTTTGTGTAAGCAGCGGAAGTAAAGATAAGCACAAACACTGGTTCGTTCGAATAGAGTAAAGTCAGTTTTGTGTATAGTCAGTTTAAGCTTAAGTCTCTGTTTCATCTTAAGTCAGTTTCACAATTTATACTCTTCAATACTTGGACAAGTATTGAAGGTTTTAATAGTCAGTTTGTGAAACAGAAAAACAGAGCAAGTATAAAGAAAGCAGTAAAGCAGCACACAAAGATTTATAGTGGTTCGGATTTCAATATCCTACTTCCACTCTTCAGACCCAAGGTCTGGATAATTCACTAAGTAAATACAAGCCTCCTTACGATCTATACACAGTCCGTGGAACCTCCTTCCTCCGATCAGCTGTGGCACTCGCCTAAGAACTCCTTGTAGACTCAGTCTTCAGGTTTAAGTGGGGACGCACCCCACAACCTCCTTCCTGGTGGGTGGATGTTTACTAATTCTTCCCAGAATGGTTGGATGTTTAGAGGTTCTTCCCAGAACACAGGTTGCTGGCATACGCCCGTGAGAATCAGAGTCCCAGACTAAGAAACTGACTGCTATGAATATATCTCAGAAAGATATATTCACCAAATAGAGCTTCAGCTTAAAGCTTCAGCCTCGTGCTAGGAGAAGATAGCACGGTGGGTCACTTAATTCAGAGACTCAAGTCTTGTGTTTAGAACACGAAAAACTCCGAGAGAGTTTTAGTGGGAGAGATGACCTGAATATGCCCTTTGTCTTTTTAGACGAGTAGATTTTGAATTATGTTCAGGTAACCTGTTAAGGTTGAGAGGGCAGGTCTTTATATAGAGAGGAGAGCCTATGAAAATTTGAATTTCTATCCGTTAGACACATAAATCCAGACGTTAGACTCATGGATTATATTGTCCAATCGTAGCCCATGTCTTAGGTCTCCTTTCTGCTCTGCCCATTGTTAGTGTACTATACATTAACTTTATGTCAAACTCCTTTGCAGCCCGAGGAACCCAGTTTGGATAACCTCGTACTGACTTAGGCATTTACAAATGCCTGAGTCTGACTGAGGCTTCTTATACTGACTTTTGAGAGTCAGCACAACTTAGCCCTCATACTGACTTCCCACGGTCAGTATGGTAAATCTTCATACTGACTTTCCATAGTCAGTATGGGAAACGTCATCATACTGATTTCTCTGGATCAGTATGGAAATCCCTTAAATTAACTTCTCCTTAGTCAGTTTGAGAAAACCCTCATACTGACTTCTCCTTGTCAGAATGGATAGACCTAAAACTGAGTGCTCCAACTTAGTTTTCGGTTAAGGCTAGGCGTGATGATAGTCAGTTCTCGAGCATTCTCCATTGTTCGATCTTCAGTCTAAGTTCTAATTCAACTCGATCGATCCTATACAAGGATTATAGTTTAGAACTTTAGAAACTAGAAAACTGACTAAGATGGCTTACATTCTTTGACCCACCAAAACGTCAAAAGTAAGGAAGGACTAACAGAAATCCTAACATATACCTTCTTCCTAACCTTGCTCTCATCCAATCGTCACTACCGTGGCGCATTTAGAAGGAAGACACTTGACTGAAAAGACAATATACAAGTTTTTCTTTGTTAGTCGATGGTTGTGAGTAATGATTCTGGTGCAAGTAGTGGCCGCAGATAATAAGATAAGATAGAATATTTGAAAGGACTATGCTCCGAGTAGAGCCTGTGGCATTGATTGCTAAGTGGTGGCAAAGATGGTTTTGTTGGAGGATTAACTTATGAGGTTTGCAAGGGAGATTGTGCTCCGAGGTCAATTGAACCGGTCTTAGTGCTCCGAGGCGAGCCGTTCACTTTTATTTCAAGATGAGCTATTTTGCTTTTGTATTTTGGGCTGTTCTGAGTAGGCTTGGGCCTAGACTTGCCTTTTTTGCCAAATGAAATTTAGACACCAACATGTATATTAAAATATATTAATTTTTATTTTAGCAATATTTTTAAATATATATTAATTATGATTTGAATTAAATGTGATTATATAATTTAAAAGTTAATCAAGAAATATAATATTAAATATAAGATGTATATTTTAGTAATAAATTATTATAAAAAATAATAGTTTAAAGAAAAAATATTGCAATGATGAGGTCTTTTTAAGACCGCAAACCGATTTGGTCCAAAATTAGAAGTCTTTTTCTTTGCGAGAATAAGTCGTAAATCAATAGTACACGTTAGCTTTATTTTTCTTAAATAAAATGATTGTTAAGTCATTGTTACGTAAGTCATGACACATTATTACGAGTTACAAAAATGCCAACGAATATATCTCGTCATCATAATTATTTTGTTTTAATTTTTTTCCATTAGGTATTTATGCCCAAAATTTTACTTTCATAAAAAAAATATTACTATTTAATAATAGTATTAAAATTTTGTTGGCTCGTACGAGACAAAAACATAACGAAATAGGTTATGTTACTTTAATTCGTTTAATCTCGTGCATGAAATCATGTAATAAGATTTTATTTTTCATTTTTTAACTTAATATATAAAAATATTGATGGTATTTGAGCTTTTGAGAATTGTATAATACAACTTACTTCACCACTAGATAATTACATAATTTTCAAGGGATTACTCAAGGTGGCTTAGTTATTTAAACAAGGATTATAGGCATTTTAAATAAATCACTGCATCATTAGATTAAACCATAAATTTAAAACACGATAATACTTAAATAGAGAATAATAATATAGGCGGATCTATATTGGTTTCTGAGTGGATATTGAAAAATAAAAGTTTTGGTGATGGATATATTTTTTCTTTCACTATATATAAAGAGAGAAAGTTGTGTTCGAATCCGAACTATCCTAAATAAATTATGAACTTTTCATTGTTGTATGTATAAAATAATTATTATAGTTTATATGATAGTTTATTATGTATAAGATTATTTAATAATTAAATTTGTTTTACTAAGCATGTACTTCATAAAATTTTAATTTCGAGGGTGAGAATGAAGGCTATTCTAAATCCACAGTGTTAAGAACAATTCTTATTTATTTATTTGTTTATTTTTAGGAATCGGAAGGTATCCTTCACTTTAATTGTTATATTAAAATGATTAGTTTTTATTAATTTAAGTTATATAGTAATTAAAATTGAGGCAACATGACACGAATGCACGGTTAATACTTTAAATCTTATTTAAATATTCTCTATGCAAAATATGTATAGTGTATGTACGTAGTCCCAATTCATTATGCTAGTGGTTTAATTATTTTATTTATATTTAGTAAATCATAAATTCGAACTTCAATTAAGTCAGCTAAGTAAGATGAAATTTAAATTCATGCACTATATTTAAAAAATATGTATACCCATTATATTTTGAAATATAAAATGTAAATAAAACAAAACGAGACATGAATTTGCCACTACTCATATATGCTTATTTGATTAATCTTTATTATATATATCATCATGAATATGTGACTAAGCATGTGAATTTTTTCTACTAATCATGATTACATTTCAATTAACTTGTAACTGTCGATTTGAAAACTTTGCTTTGCGCCGGCTGCTTCCAGACGAGGGCGGCGGTCCACCGGCCACGCCGCCGTGACCAAGTCTCTTTGAAACATCCTTCATTTCTTGCTTATTTTAGGGTTTTGATTGATCACTCATGACTAAAGAGATAAGGTTTAGAGTCCACAATTTCTATTATTAGAGACTCGTCTTTTATGAAATAGTACTTTTTTTTTTTTCTATTTAGAATTGTTAGTGACTCGTCAATTTTCTGAAACTAGTTTCTATCAAACATGAGATATCTATAATTTCAACTTCCACTCAAGATAAATTTAAAGAAAATTAAATTTGAGATAGATGAAATTATTTTAATGGCAGATAATGTATCATAAATAGGGGTGTAATCGAACCAAGTCGAACTCAGTAGTGCCGTGCTCAAGTTTGACTCGTTTAGTATTGAGTCGAGTTACAAGTTTTTTTATGGAATACTTTGAAGTTCACGAACTTTATCGAGCCTAAACAAACTTTCTAAATTTAGAATATATTTGAAATATTCAGTATTATTTTGAAAGAAAAAGTTATTTATTCAAAAATTAATATTATATACATGCCCAAATTAAAGTTTTTGTCATTATTAGAAATATATATCATTATTGTTACTCTCAAATCATTAAAATAT
Source organism: Plectranthus barbatus (assembly GCA_026898455.1). Classification (NCBI taxonomy): domain Eukaryota; kingdom Viridiplantae; phylum Streptophyta; class Magnoliopsida; order Lamiales; family Lamiaceae; genus Plectranthus; species Plectranthus barbatus. The sequence continues at coordinate 101,305 of JAPKLW010001710.1, forward strand.
TAATAATATAAAATTAATAATGTAATAATTCTTACTAATTTTAGCTAATGAGCTTGCTCACGAGTCGAATACTATGATGCTCAAGTTTGGTTCATTTAATAAACGAGCTTCCCTAAATGAGTTTGAACGAGTTTTTATCGAATCAAGATCCGAGTAGCTCACGAACAGTTTGGTCCATTTACAACTAGGGGTGTAAACGAACCAAACTTGAGCATCATAGTATTCGACTCGTGAGCTCGTGAACAGGCTCGTTAGCGAAAATTAGTAAGAAATATAAAATAATTACTTTTATAAAAATAATATTATCATGATTTAAGAGTAACAATAATGATAAATCTTTCTAATAATGAAAAATTTAAGAATTTGAACATGAATATGATATTAATTTTGGAATAAAAAACTTTTTTCTTCAAAATAATAATGAAAATATAAAATATATTCTAAATTTAGAAAGTTCGATTAGGCTCGATTAAAGCTCGATAAAGTTCGTGAACATCAAAGTATTCGACAAAAAAGCTCGAAGCTCGACTCGAAACTAAACGAGTCAAACTTGAGCACGGCACTACTCGACTCGACTCGGTTCGATTACACCCCTATTTACAACCCTAATCATAGACAAAAATTAAGATATTTATTTTTTATTTGTTTGTACGTTGAATGATGATCATGGAATATTATTTATTGTGTTAGTGTTGTTGGAAATGAGATCCGTGTTACAAGACTGAAAACACTGCAACAAATAAAATCTAGTAATGAAATTTTTTACAAGTAGAACTGCAAATACTGCTAGTTCAAAAATAAATAAATAAAATAAAATAAAATAAACAACCGAGTCGAGGAAGCCATCTTCCCGCAAGACAAATTCGCCAACGTAATGCTCGTTAACCGGCGATCGTCCCCAAAGGTAAAATGGTTTCGTCCTTTACGCCACAGCACCGCAATCAGAAAGGCTCCGCCGAACTGAATGGAGGTGAAACTGAGCTGCTTAAAAACAACAAAAAGATGCAGCAATATGGGAATAAATATGCAGTATCTAGCTATGGAAACGTGTCTCGTGTTGGATGTCTAGGGGACCGGAGACAGCTCCTATGCATGCCTATTTATAGACATGTACCACTAGGGGGAGTGATCACTGTAATTTCTACAGATAAATTGCAGACACAGTGGCAAATAAATTTATAAGAGTACCCTAAGGTTGTCGAACCCAGAGGAATTGTGTAACGAAATTATTTCATGTACTAGTCATGTTCCTACGACCTATTGTTTGAGTCAATCAGAAATCAGGGTTTTGTTTCGAAAAGTAAAGAGAGTTAAAGAGTTTTGAATGCAGATTAAAGGGACACAGACTCTAGGGCGAACTATCAATCAAAATACATATCAATTAATTAACTTGCATTGGTGGGAAATCATAATATACTATAATTTCTTGGTCAGACAATTATAGCCTAGGTTACTAGCATGTGAATGTATACGCTTTGTCGGCCTTAATAACACAATACTAATCAACCTTTCATAAATCCACAGATTAACCCTACAATCACTATCTTCCCCTAGGACAGATATTCTAATTGTATTCGAATTCCTTTTCCTGTTATTAATTTTCTCTTTTCAGTCCTTCAATCAACAACTATAAACCTATAACTAATTCTATCCTTCGATCTAATTAATTCTAAATCCTAACAATTCAAACAGGAATTCAAAACCAAGCAATTCTACTCTCAAGCTAGGTTTCCCGGGAGAAAGAATGTGCAAGTGGTGAGACTTGCATTTAGGGAAACATGGTAGTGCAAGCGGCAAAACTTGCTTATCATGGCTTGTTGCTTAGCTTCATGCATCCTCAGCACGATGTTAGCATTATAGTACAAGTGGTGAGACTTGTTTATAGTGATAAACTAGTGGTGAGACTAATGGAGGCGAGGATGAGATAAGCTAACTGGTGAATGGGTTCTCCTTGAATCCCATCACCAACTTCAGACGAGGAAGATAAAGCAAAGGAGTCAGCAAGGGACAAGAATAAGATTAGTCAGTCTTAGAAGCAGAAGACGGATCTAACTATTTTTCATTGTACTTGTAATTTACTTCTTTCCAAAAGTTGTAAACAAATCAATGAAAAATCATAAATCTCTGCTTATTTTGAAGACAATATCTCTTCGTCTCAAAATGATTGCCTCATTTCAAAACGATGCTACACATTTAGGTGTAATCAGTTTTTGGCCCTTGAACTTAATCGAGAAATTTCTCTTCGATTTAGGGGGAGATTAATAGGGCATGCTGGATAATCAAAGTGCTCAGTTCTTGAGTATTAGATTTTGATAGAATTTTTGTTGTAAACTCAAAACTGGCACTTTACCAGCTTATTAGTGGTGGTTTTTGACAACATCAAAAAGGGGGGAAATTGTTAGGAAGTATTCCTACCTAATTGTTGTTTTGATGTGTCAAAAGTTTGTATAGAAACCATCAATTTAGGAGTGTCGCTAGATTAGCTTAGTTCATGTAAACTTGTAAAGTCCTGTTATGATATATCGAGTCGTAACAGAACTGAGGAAGTTGATCAAGATAAATTGGGCGGAAATACAAAGTCTCAATTTGTATCGTGCGAGGTAAGGAGAGACCGGCTACCAGTTTGGAGCAGATGACTCAGAGAAAGTGATGGAAGACACCAGCGTATATCACCTCCAATTTACAAAGTCAGTTCCTACTCGCACGAAGAAACAAAGAGAACAAGTCAGAGGAGTCACCGAAGGTCAGTCTTTAAGAATGGAGACTCATTAAAGACTAAAGGAGCACTAACCAGTTCAGATTCCTCGCACTAGTAGAGACTTTCTGACACAAAAACAGAATGTCGACATCATGTGTCAGAAAAGGACGAAGCAGATGTCGAACCATAGGAAAAGCGTCCTTCTCCCGACAGAAAAGAGACACATCAGATTGGACATCACTCCAGTATCTCTAAACAGCTACAATTTGAATTCCTCATACTTCGTCTATAAATACATGAAGTACTCTTTGTAATCAAATATATAAATGAAAAAAGCACTGAAACTCTGTTCAAGTAAAAACTCTACCGTTTCTATCATCTAGGCTATCTCTCAGCCTTTCGTGTGTCATTTATTGAACATGAGACTTGTAACTTCTCAGCTCGAGTTATTTCATTGGTGTTCTTTCTCTCCTAGAAAGAACACAACAGTCACTGCAGATCTCCAGCAGTGATTCTTAAGGGTGTCTAGCAAATAGCTCGACAGTTCGGGAGGAATTATAAAGCTCTCAATTCCGGAGGAGGCTGCGTGGTATGCCTACACTCCAAATTTGTGAAGCCGAATGGACCACAGGCCTGGACGAGTGAGCTAGTGGACTGGTAGACATTGGCACCTACCAACTAGTGGTAGATCGCGAGACCCATCTCTAACTGAAGCTTAGTGAATTTCCTGACCAAGGTCTGAAGAGAGGACGTAGGACTTTAGGCTCCGAACCTCTATAAATTTATTATCTTTACTACTTTTATACATTTCTGCAAGGTTTTTAAAACTCAACACATTTTAGTGTTGTTGTATATTTGAACTGAATTAATAACTCACTACTCGCAGACAAAGTGTTTTCAGAAACACAAACTGGTCAAGAACCATCAGTTTGTGAGTACAAGTTTAGACATTTTCCGCTGCACACCAAATATATTCTGATCTCGGGACCAACAGTTGGGACCGAAACTCGATGGATTGAATCTATTAACCCAATTAATTTTTTATTAATATTTTTATCATAATTATATTACCGAAACTTAATTTTAATATTTCAAATAATTTTTTCACTTATATTTCAAATTATGTAGTTATATTTTTAGTTGAATAGTTTTTTTAAAAAAACTATTAAATTCTTAAAAATATTTAATTATGATGCTAAAATATTGACGAAATAAAAAATAATAATATAATTATAATATTTAAATTGATGAATATATGAAGTTTGTGTTTTGAATATTTTTCACATAGTTGTTTTAGGAGTATTTTTTATCATTTAAAAAATTAAAAGACACAGGTAGATATTTAATGACATAAAAAAATTTATAAAATATTGAGAAAAAAAAAAAACATTTTTTATATTGATTGACTCGATGAATTAGTTCAAAAATCAAAAATCAAAGGGTTATAACTAGAATTAAGATTTTTCCAAAAAAAAATAAAAAATCATCCCAAATCAATTTAAATTGAAGAGCCCAACACCTAATAGGGATAACTCGAAACGGAACGAGCTGGTCCGTCGACATCTAGTCACGTCATAAACGCTCTAGTTATCAAATAGGATTCACAAACCTTGGATCCTAAAATATATTGGGCCATACAGTTGTTTTCATTGGTTTGGATCAAATAATGATAGTTAGGGACTCAAACGAGCTAACTGAACAAAAACTAAAGTTGAAAAAACTAAACGTGTGTAACATAAAATACTGTCATGTTTTTCAAATTTATTTCATTACATTCTATGATTTATGTACATATCTAATAACGTGCAAATAATGTGGGTATAGAGCTTGGACAAATAGGAAGTGACTTTCATAACGCCCTCTTAATAATATATGAGTCGAGTCAACTCTGCGAGTTTATTGAGTTTAAATTACTTTATTAATTGTCGAGTTTAAGTTGAACATAAATTCAAATTAGCTTTGCAAGTCTTATCGAATTAAATATAATTTAGATTTTTATCTTTAATCTTATTTGTTAATTATAAATGATTTAAATTTAAAAAATATTAAAATTAAACTCGATCATCAAGTCAAGTTTAACTTAATACTGAATTGAGCTTGTGGTCTCGACTCATTATCAACACTTAACACTCTAGATATCTATAAATAACAATAATAGTCCCTTCGCTCGGGGTGTAGTGGTTAAAGCAACTTGCCTGTGACTGAGAGGTCACAGGTTCGAGCTCCCAGGGGGACATCTGGGTGTGTGAGTGTGTGTGTGAGTTAAGATTAATGTAGACCTATTCACAATAAATAACAATAATAATGAAATTGGGATTTCACCTATTTTTTAATAAAAAAAAATATAAATATATATTTATTAAAAGGGAAGGTCAACATAAAATGTTTTAATATCATTCATTATAGAACATGTTTGTCCATGTCCTTCAAGATTTCGACTTAATAAAATTATAATAATTTTAGGTGAACGTTATTGATTCAATGAGATAATAATTTATTCTTATACATATTAGTCTAACTATTATTGTTATGTTATCTAATATTATTAGATAATATAACAATAATAGTTATCCGATATTAAATGGTGTAATACACAATTTGAGTCGTATTTTATTTAAGCATCTTAGACTATCTCTAGTAATGATTTTCTATAACACAACCTAATAATAAAATAATAATTTTTTTCTCATCTACTTATACAATCCACAATCCAACTCAATTTCTACTTACAGCAATGACATTCACCCAACCTAAAATTTATTTTATTTCCAACCTATGGATTGGATGTCACACGAGTATCATGACTTTTGCTTCCAATTTTTTATTTTTTGTTTTTTTTTGAATCGTAAGATTTTTGTCTTATTCATGACACTAAGGTATAGTATCATTACTAGAAATAGTCTTACAAATATCTCACAAATAATTAACATCAAGCGTATTATACACTTTTTTTAAGAAAAAAATAATGAAAATCGATCATGAGTAGCCTCATCTATAATCGATTATGTCAAGAATGTAGTTAAAAGAAACGTGATTCTTTTTAAACAGAATGTATTGATTAAATCTCAACCCACGTAAATATTCTCATTAAAATTCGAATTTATGAATTATTGAACACAATTAAGATATTTCTACTACTTTTGCAAAACGTGATTTTTATGTGTAGAAAAGGACAGTTTGCTTCAACATCGAGTAAATAACCACCACAAATTCAAGCAACAATAGCATCTCTCTCCAAGCACAAAATTCAAGCAGCTAGCTAGATACAGAAGATCTTTGTCTCTCTCTCTCAACTTCTGTTCCTCGATAAAACACAATGGTATTTTTTTTATTTTTTTATTTACTATCGTACTCAATTAGCAAATAAGTAATGTTTAACTTTTTCCGAATTGCGACGGTTTAATTATTATTTGCATGCGCAGTTGTTAAATCTTGGAAGTTTTGCAGATTTGGATTGGCTACATAGCAAGTGGATTGCTGGTTGGGTTTGTGGGAATTTTGCATGCAACACTAAGACCTCCCTCTCCCACGGTATGTGGGTCTCCCGGCGGCCCTCCGGTGACCTCACAGCGGGTGAGACTCGACGACGGCCGGCATTTGGCGTACAAGGAGAGAGGTGTCGCCAAGGAAGTAGCCAAACACAAGATCATCATAGCTCATGCCTTCGCCGACTCTAAAGACTTCGACCTACCTATTTCTCAAGTAATTAATTAATTACTCTCTCGTCCGTCATATTACTTTCGTTTGCTTTTGACACAAATAAAGGAAATTAATAATTTATTTATAAATTTTATTTAATTTTTCATTTTATAAAAAAAGAATAATATGAAATGGCAAATAAAAAAGGAAATTGAGATTAATATGACAGAACGGAAATGCTATTTTAAAAAAAAATCATTTTTTGCAAAAGTATTATTAATTTATAGTCTAGTTAATTATTTTAAATTTGAAAGATTATAACCTTGATTAAAAATTCTGGATTGCTTGGATCCTAGATAGAAATCTGGGTTTCTAAATCGATAACTGAACTATTATTTTACAGGAAGTGCTAGAGGAGATGGAGATATACATGGTGGCATTTGATCGCGCCGGCTATGGAGAGAGCGACCCAAATCCGAGGCGGTCCGTCAAGAGTGAAGCATCCGATGTGGGAGAATTAGCTGATAAATTGCAACTCGGACCTAAATTCTCTCTCATCAGCATCTCCCTCGGAGCACACGTCGCTTACGCCTGCCTCAAATACATCCCACATCGGTATAGATATAATACAATTCTAAATCCAAAAATTTACTGTTAATATTCATATCTATGATATGTCAAAATGTCCATTTGTTGAAGGTTGTCGGGAGCGGCGCTGGTAGTTCCCATGGTGAACTACTGGTGGCCTTGCCTTCCGGCCAAGCTGTCAACGGAGGCGCTGCGGAGGCTGCCGGCCGGCGAAAGATGGACGTTCCGTGTCGCGCATTATGCGCCGTGGTTGTTCCACTGGTGGATGACGTCCAAGTGGACCCCATCACTGAGCACCATGGAAGGGAAGGATGATATCTTCAGCCCCTCCGATTTACACATCTTGAAACAGCTAGCAGAAACGCCGATACAAGATCAGGTTGAGCAATGCTAAAACCATTTTTACTTAATTTCTTGAAAAGTTGAAAATGATAGCAGTAACAGTGGCTGAGTAAGGATGATGATGATGATGGGGTTGCAGGGGAAAGCAGTGCAGCAAGGCGTGCACGAGTCTCTGCATCGAGACCTGATGGTGGGATTCGGAGAGTGGGGGTTCGATCCGACAGATATTCGCGACCCGTTTCCCGACAAGGAAGGGTGTGTCCATATCTGGCAAGGGCAAGAAGATAAGGTGTTCTCGTCGGAGCTGAACCGGTACGTGCACCGGCGGCTTCCGTGGATTCGGTATCACGAGGTTGCTGGTGGAGGCCATATGATGATATACGATCCAGCCGTTTGTCGTTCCATTTTCAGCGCACTTGTCCAACCCCCTACTTAAAATCATAAGTTTGTTAAGAGTTTTCATAAAAGAAAGAGAGATTAGACGCTAATCATCACATGTTTGGAAAACTGAGCCATTGTTCGGAAAAATGGGGCAGTTGTATGTTATATTCATGAGAGTGAGTGAGTGGGTGGGATGAGATCATCTGTTCCACAATGTTGTTCTAGGGCTTCAGATCACCTGTTCCAATTTGTGTCCCATCTCCTGTACCACCATTAGATTATTGACATGTGTCATAATTAATTAACAGAATAAAAAATATTCACTAACGTTGGTTTAATGGCTTCTTCTTTATCTCACTTTCGTTAATTATAAATAAATTAACCAAAAAAATATTCACCATCATAGATCTAGGCGTCCAAACCCCCTCCCCCTCTTCTCCCTCCGCCGCCGCTCTCCGCCACCAACAAACCAAAATCAACAAAATGGGTTTCCTCTTCCATGCCATCAAAGTGCCCAAACTCCTCACCATAACTTTCTTCTTCAACATAATCTCCCACGCCCACTACCTCTTCATCGGCGCCCTCACACATCTCGGCCTCTACAAGCCGCCGCCGGAGGAATCACCCGACTCCGCCGCTAGCTCCAACAATTACATCCTCATACTGGACAGCTCCTCTCCTTCGCTGGTCCCGATCCCGGTCCACGTCGTCACGGCCACAATCAAGAACCGAGTCCCCGTAATTGAGTATCAAGAACTCGTGGCCCGGCGCGGCGATCCGAAACCATGCGACGGCGGCGGTGTGCAGTGTTTGCTTAGAGGGGATAGAAGGGAGGGATGAGGTGAGGGAGCTGTTAATTAACGGTAGTGAGATAAAGAGGGTTAAACAACGTTAGTGAATATTTTGAATTGTTAATTAATTATGACACATGTCAATAATCTAATGGTGTGGTACAGGAGATGGGGCACAAATTGGAACAGGTGATCTGAAGCCGGTGTTCTAGTTGGTGTTCATTGTCTCAATTACTAATTTTAATTAATATTTTTACGAAAACAAAATTCAAGTATAATACAATATTAGTTTAATTAATTTTTAAGAACAAAAATCAAAATTTTATAAGTACATAAATTATAGTTATAAATTAATCAATTTTAATAATCAAATTTTAGTTAAAAACTCATATTATATACCCTAATTGGGTGGGATGAACCATATAGTTGAACTTAGAAAATTAATCAAAACTATAATAAATTAATATTATAAAAAAATATTAAATAACAAATAATAATTTTAATAGTGGAAGAAAAAATAGAATACAAAAAGTGAGATAGAGGATCTTATGCCGAGTGAGAAGATATGCAAATAAAATTCAAATTGGATGTCCGGGTAGTATTTAGTGGGAGAAGATTTTTAGATGATACCTAATCCATAGACTTATTTTTATTTTTAATTTTTATAAATATATAAAATAAATAATAAAATTATATAAATTTTTATTTTTAAAAATTAAAATTTGGGGGCCTAACTCACCTAAGATATCAAACATAAATTGTTTAGCTCAATAAATAAAGGGCTGTCTAACACCTAAGACCAATTTTTACAATAATATACACATTAATTGTAGGGGTAAGAGTTACATTATCCCTCCAACTACTATCATCTAATTTGTGTAAATATACCATTACAATTAGGGATAAATAAAATAAATGATAAGAGGTGTTGAAGTGTGTAAAGAATAAACAAAATTATAAATTAAATTAAAATTTGTTTGATGCATGAACTTTGATTAGTCAAATTTTAATGTTACATTATTAAATTTTTATAAAAAATTAATAGAATTAATATTATTTAATAATAAAAATATATAAACTCTGCGCATCGCGCATATAACAAATTAGTTTGTGTAAGAGAAAACTAGAAATCTTATCCCAAAAAATTAGGTTTTTGGGAATTTTATCCCAAATTTTTTTCTATTAGAGAATTTTATTCTAATTTTAAGTATTGTATTGAATTCTATCCCAATAGCTAATGGTGTTAATTTTGGTTGAGTCATGCAATTATCTTTCACGTAGATGCTCACATGTCATCCATGAGGATTTTTTAAAAATTGGAACTATACAAAACCACCCCATTTTGCTGTTTATAAATTTTTTTTAAAAAAATGATTGTTAATTGCATTGCACTAGTAACAAAATCCTCATGACTTTCCCTCCCCGCGCCACAGCCACTTCGCCTGCTTTTGTTTCATAGCGCTCAGCTCCATCTTCGGCTTAACTTCACCAGCCCGAACATAAACATCCCCCTCATCAACTTCGCCTGACATCGACCACAGTGAAGTTATATTCACTCTCTTTGCTTGATAATCAAGGTCCAAGAACTTGGGCAAGGTGAGCTTGTCGGGGTGGTCGGAGGAGGAAGGTTTACGGAGGAAGCTCTAATCCTCAGGTTGAAGTCCTTGACAATCGCCACCTCCGGGCGGGAAGGATAAGCAAAATCTACGTGACGGAGCTCGATCTCGCCACGGACTGACTCCACACGCTCAGCCTCGGAATCATCGGGATCTATCCTTGTGGCACGATCAAGAATGGAGAAGACAGAGGCGACGGCATCCCCACCTCGAATGATCTCGGGGCCGAGACTCACTGTCTCAGCGACGGAGTTGGCTATGACGACTAGCACCACGAACACCTTTATAACCTTGGAGAAGGTGGATACGCCTTTGCTGATGAGTTGGGCGCCATACCAAAGAATGAGAGATTCGGAGGAGTAGAGAGTTAGCTGGGAGAGGCCAAACAAGAAGCCCGACCACTGGTTGCGCCTGAGACTGCGGCACTAGGGGATTCAGAGCTCGTCTCTGTACAAGCTCAGGACTTTTTCCTGAGCGTTGAATGCCGCCACAGTTCTGATGTTGCTCACTGCTTCCCCTGCGATCATGCTCGTTTTCGCGTGCGCTTTTGCGGTGTCTCCTGAAAACCCTTTGAGGGTCAGTTGCTGCAAATTTCCAAACAAGGCTATTATTAATCAATCAGTATGAAAGAAGAAATGCAGGATGTAGACAGAATCAGAAAACGAGTTCATTAATGATAACAAATAGTCCACCACTTATTCAAACTGTGCATTTTGGGACCCAAAAATATCAGACATAAAACTGATGTTTGCTTCTACCTGTAATGTGCAAAAACAGAGACTGAAAACAATGTGAAAATTTTCAGTCCAGCAAAATAATTGTGTCGACCGATATGGATTGTGTCGACCAAGATGGATGTATATTGATCGACACAAGTGTGTCGACCGATATAGGTTATTGTCGACCGATACGAGTGGTCGACGGAGAAAGAATTGAGCAAGGATTTTGTATCAACCGATGTGGCTTCCACGTCGACCGATACAAGCATATCGACCAACATGCCTCCTGTATCGACCGACGCAGACCTCAAATCGGTCGAAACAGAGGTTGTTTTTATGCGGCAGAAATTTGTGTTTTTTTTGCTCAAACGGTTATCCGGGCTCGTCCAATCGATTTCTAACAACACCAAATGGTTTTCCAACATGTATAACAAGTTAAGGAATGTATTTTAACGTCAATACATGTTGGGAATCGAGATAAACCTCAAATCATTCATATAGGCAAACATACCAAAAATACTTCAAAATGACCAAAACTCGATTCCTAGGTCGATATATCCTTTCTAGACTCATAAAATAACATGCTAAACATGCATATGTACTTGTAAACTCATAATCAAGCCTAGATCATAACATTCATAAACTAGGGCATAAATCATTTCATGCTTAAATCAACAAAATAGCTAGAAGGAGGTTCGATTTATACCTCCTTGACGTTTCTAAGCCTTCGTGAGCTTGATCAACACTCTCTTAACTCAATTTCAACTTCTAAACATGGAGAAATGAAAGAAAGAGTGTTGGAGATGGAAAGAATGAGGTAAGAGGAGTCCAAAAATGTATAATTTACCTCTAGAAACACCTCGCTGGAGCTTCGTCGACGCTCGGCGGAAAGTTCACCGAAAAAAAGTTTGGGAAGAATTTTAGAGAGAGAGTAAAAGTGAAAGAGTGTTGGAGAAGGTAGTTATTTATAGAAGGAGGTGGAGGGGTAAATTCGGAATTACTGAAAGTTAAAAAGTTAAAGTGGTTGTCATTCGCTTGTCACATCGACCACTTTAACATTACCTCACGTCAACTCCACATCTCCTCGCGTCATTGCATGGGAGACCGTGATATTTCGTCGATACGCGAATATTTATCGATCGATATTATCCTGATACGAAAACATCGGTGACCCAAATAATTAATCGAGATTAATTAGTCTCATTAATAATAATTAATTTCCTTTAATAAAATAAAGGTGGCAAATAATTAATGCCAAAACAATAACTTTCCAAAATAAATTGATCGCGAAATCCTAAATTGACTCGACAATAAGATCAAACATTCGAAAATATGATAATTACAATTAATATTTTTCGAGGGGCGTTACACGAAGCCCGTGAGTTAAATCGATTAGCCCTGAATTGAATAGCCCGATACCCGATAGAGTTGAACCCAAAAATTAAATAGTTGACCCGATTAATTTGTTATTAATATAATAATATTACTAAAAGTTACTTATATTTTCAATATCATATTTCTTTATTCACTTTAAGTTAGATAATATAAATAATTTATAATAAATAATTAAATTCTTATAAACTATTTAATCATATGAAGTTAAAATTTATATAAATATTGATAATAATAAAATAATATTCTTATCATTTATATGTTTGAATATAAAAAGAGAGTGGTGTATTTTGATTTTCTTTAGATAAAATAGATATTTTGTACACATTTTATTATTTAAAGATAATTAGAGTGAGAAAATATTTAATGACTTAAAAAATATTATAAATAAGAAATAATTCGTAAATTCGTCGGTCCGATGGTCTAACTCAAAAACTGATGGGTTATAGTTATGGTAAAAAAAAATTAACCTAAAAAAATTCCTACCCGATTAAGCCCAAACTGAATAACCCACAGCCCGATAGGTCTGGCCCAAAAAATCAATAGGTTGGCCAGATTAATATCCTGATAAACACTCAATTTGTGCATTTACTGTTGTGAATTTGATGGATATTTGTCTTATATTGGATCGTTCAGTGATATTTATGTGCTTGATTCATGTTTTTCTATGAAATATTACGTTTGGCTTGGTTTTGGGTTGTCTATGCAGGATTTACGCACTATCGAGTTGTTTACGAAATTTGACTAAGTATTAAGGTGCCAATTGATGTTCGTATGCATCGGGAAGAGAAATAAGCGAGAAAAGATCGACGAAAAGCTGCAATTTCCTCTCGTGATGGAAACGACGACCCAAAATATGAACTTGGTGGTCGCCGAGTTCGCAGATGGGTCACCGAGTTCATAAAACTTCAATATATGACACCAACTTGACGACGACTTGCACAGATAGCGGTCGCCATCTCCGTATTATGGGTCATCATTTGTGTTTTAAAATCCGAATTTTGATGTAATTTTCATATATTTTTGAATTTGTACAAGCTAGATATAAATATAGGGTTCCAAAGTTTATTATGAGTCAATCGTTCATTATTTTAGAGTTTAAGAATTGTGAGAGAACAAATAACAAAGGAGAATTTAAAGTACGAAGATTGAAGACCACGATTCTTTAGTTTTATGTTTTCTTTATCTTTGTATATTTTTTCTTTTATGTTGATGTAATTTAGCATGTCTGAGAAGAATTTGATTTATTGAAGGGTTTAGAAATCTGAGGTTTTAATTAAGAGTAAAATTCTTTTTGCGCATACAAGAGGAGTCTTTAGGAATTTTATTTCCATGTTATGATTTAGAATTCGAGAGAATTGTCTGATAACGTATTCGTGATTAATCCATGTGTTTGGAAACTAAATTTGAATTGGATTGAATAAATATTTTGCATAATTATTTATTATAGTGGATAATCCTGGAATCTTGTTTTCTCCATATTTTCTAAATAACTCTTTTATTTCCTTTTAATTATTTACTTTCAAAATTGTCTAGTTTAATAAACCTTTTTTTTTTTTTTTATCAAAGTCTCTAGATAGTAGTAAAATATTTGTGTTAGAGTGCTTAATTATATTTCGAGCCTGCAATCCTTATGTTCTATATTTTTATTACTTGTCATCTACAATTGTCTGTACACTTGCAGAATAATGTGTTGCAAAATACGCTATCACATCCCTAATTACAATTGTAAAATACATAATTTCTTAATAGCCTAATTTTAATAATAAAATACAACATTTATAAAAATCATCTGGTATATTACTTTCTTATATTTAGATGGGAAATAGATATATCATGAACTTTAACAAATTAGAAAATTATATCACATATTTTTTATGTTAGTGAAATATATCACAAACTTTACTTATGTTAGGAAAATTTGTTATCTATGAATGACTGAACTGTTACGTGTTGTATGACATTTATATGGTGTTGACTAGTTGTCACGTGATAGTGATGTCACATTTTAGATTTTTTTTTAATTTAGAAATTTTATTTTTAATAACAATTTTTTATAAAATAATAGTTTTATTTTAAAAATAATTTTTTAATATTCCCTCCATCCCATCTAAATAATCATATTTGTTTTTGGCACAGTTACCAATCTTTGTGAATGTAGTGAATTAATATTTTATTGGTGAGTGTGAAAAAATTTATTATTTTAGGAAATGAGACAATTAGATGAGACATACCAAAAAGAAAAATGAGACAATTTAGACAAAATAGAGGGAGTAATATTTTTATTTTTAGTAATAGTATTATTATATATTCTAATTTTTATAATTTGTTAATCAAGAATTTTTTAATATTAACTTAAAAAATAAAAATATCATGTGACATCTAATCAGTTACATATGGTATTGAATAAGCGACACATCGTTACCGCGTGACACATAACTATTAAGTTATCTATATATAATAAATTTTTCTAATAAAAATAAATTTTTTGATATTTTTTTTTTAAAAAAAATGATCGTAATATAATTCTCTAATTTGTTGAAGTTGGTATATTTCCCTATTTAGAATTCTATTTTCTTAATTTATTGTTTCATACAACAAAATTCCAAAATTAATTAACAGTCTAGGCCCATTGGGCCAAAAGAAAGAAACCCCTTAGGGTTAAACCCTCAACTCTCACTGCATTCTCGCTCACAAACCCTAACATTTCTCTCTCCAGGTTTCCCTCTTCGCTGAGTTCGCTCTCGCTTTCTCTATCCTAATTCGCTTTTGCTACCGCTGTCTGCATATGTTTTTTTTCTAGATTAAGCATTGCAATAGTTTGAGTTTGTACTGACAATTGCCTTTTTGTTGTTGATGTGTAGAAGTTAGTTGGGATTCACGAATATCCAGAAAGATGAGGTAAGATTACGCCTTAAGAATTCATTCATATTATCGTCAATCTTTGTTTGCCTAGCCACGAAGTGATTTGAGCGTTTTTTTTTTAACAAGTTTTGTTTCTGTTTATGCAATTTCTCCAGTGATTTTCGTAATCGTTCGGCAATGTGAAAGAAAAAAAATTATATTTTGTAAAACGACCTGGTGGAAATTGTTGAATTGTTTATGCATGATCGTAGTCTATGAACCTTGATACGTCATATGAATTGTTCTTCTATTTCATGTTCCTTTTTAATTGGATAAAATGTAAGGCACAAATCACAATATGCTCCTTGTTTAGTCAGTCTGATTTTTCTTTCGACAAACAATTGAAAATTCATTTCTGGTTGAGATTATTTGAGAAGACTTTTTTTTTGGCTCGCTAATTTGTGTTTGACCTTTAAAACTCTTAGTAAGCTTCAGAGTGATGCACTGAGAGAAGCTATCACTCAAATAGTATCTGACTGTAAGGAGAAGAAGAAAAACTTCACTGAGACAATTGAGCTACAGATTGGGCTGAAAAACTATGATCCACAAAAAGATAAGCGCTTTAGCGGCTCTGTTAAGTTGCCACATATTCCCCGGCCAAAAATGAAGATTTGCATGCTTGGTGATGCTCAGCATGTGGAAGAGGTACTAGTTCCCTCCCTTTTTGTGTTCTTCAGTAGGAAATATCATAAGGTTTTGCATAGTTTGACTATTGTATGAGTTCAAGATGTTTTTTTTCTTACATGATGTCCAAGTTATTTGTAGGCTGAAAAAATTGGCATGGAATCCATGGATGTGGAGGCTCTTAAAAAGTTGAACAAGAACAAGAAATTGGTGAAGAAACTCGCCAAGAAATATCATGCTTTCTTAGCCTCAGAGGCTGTTATCAAGCAGATTCCACGTCTCTTGGGACCTGGTCTTAACAAAGCTGGTACCTCTTCATGCTCTAGCTTTTCCCCTTTTAGTGTGAATGAGTACTTCATAATGGGTTGTTGTCTTCTGGAAGTCTAGGCTACTTGCCTTGCATTTGGTGGTCCTCATCTGATAATAGGGATTAGATGCAAAAACATTTATCATTTACAGCATGAGGCAAATACACCTTTAAGAAATGAGTTAACTTCACTGGAATCTGGCTTTCTTCTGAAGTGTCTTTATTTTAAATTATATATAGATAAATAAAGTTGTCCCTCCCCTTCTCCAATTGAACTGTGTGCCAATTCTTCATATCTGTGATTATGCATGGAGGTTTGTTCTTAGTTGAACAAGAAATCCAGAAAACTATGCATCAAGAGCTAACACATTAAGATTTGAAACTAGATATCTTGGGATATTGCTGACAATAGTTTAAGTACTACAGAAGATAATACCAGAACTGCATTTCTTTTGCTGTTACTTCTATTTATGAGACTTATCACTCAACTTAATTTCTTCATGTTTGTTGGTGCGGTTAACTGATCTTTTATTTGTCACCCCCTCATGTCCTTGAAGCCAAATCTGCAGATTTTGTTCTAATATTTGAGTTAGCCTTATTTTTGCTTCTTTTATTTTATCCTTTGCAGTTGTTTTTGTGTTCCTAATTGTACTTTATATGCTAATTTGGATTTTGACACTAAAAGAGTTCACATGAAAATTGTAAAAACTATACTTATTTGAAGAAGGGAGAGGTGATTTTATTTCTGTGTTTTTTTTTTCCCTAAAGTGCTTTGGGATGAGTGAGAGTGGTATCCTACTGCTAGTGTGCTGTGAACTATAAAAACATTTCAAAGGATGTGAATGGGCCCTTTTAAACTCCCTGTGGTGTATACGATAGGGTTGTTTTTGCACCTTATTTGTTGATAATATTGATTTTTATTTTTCAAATTGAATTGAGAAGTTTATTTTTGTTTTAAGGCAACTTGTTAACCTGTGTGCTTCAATCCAGGCAAGTTCCCTACCCTCGTGTCCCACCAGGAATCTCTGGAGTCAAAGGTGAATGAGACTAAGGCCACAGTAAAGTTCCAATTGAAGAAGGTGCTCTGCATGGGAGTAGCTGTTGGGAATTTGGACATGGATGAAAAGCAAATTTTCCAGAACACTCAAATGAGTGTGAATTTCCTCGTTTCTCTCCTGAAAAAGAACTGGCAAAACGTGAGTCTTGAATTCTAAAATTGTTTGCTTAAATAGCATTGTTAAGTCAAGTCCCTCTGCCACAGAGTTGCTAAATAGTTTGGGCATGTTTTGTTGATAACACAGGTCAGGTGCTTGTACTTGAAGAGTACCATGGGCAAGCCGCAACGTATCTTCTAAGATGGTGGTTATCTTTTCTGTTTGTATTCAACTTAGATTTTCTTTGCATAAGAATTTTGTCTTGGATCGCTGTTTAATCGAATAGCTACTTTTCTCGTTTAAAAACATCATGAATTGCAGATTTGATGCTGCTAGGCTTCTTCACTATCAACTTCGTTTATACTCCCTCCGTCCCATTGAAGTAGTCCCACTTTCTTTTTTTGTTTGTCCCATAGAATAGTCCTATTTTCCTAAAATGACAATATTTTTCACACTCACCAATAAAATATTAATTCCACTACACTCACAACTCTTAATTTTCGTGCCGAAAAGAAAAGGGACTACTTCACCGGGACGGAGGGAGTACATATTAGCCTTTTTTTTTGGGAAGGGTATATGTTAGCAGATTTGAATAGTTGATTTAAACCCAAGCCATCAACTTAACATATTGGAAAAAATGGTGAATTGGCAGTTTGATTAGTGCCTAGTGATTTTTACATCTATGATTGTCGGAGAGTAGAAATCGGAGACTGGATAGAGATAGAGCCATAAATCCTTGCAGTCTATGGTTTATTGGCAGTTTGATTAGCGCCTCTATGAAATTTAAGTCGTTGAGAGGACTATAATCAAATTCTTTATAATTCAATCTGTAAAAAATGTATATAAGTTTAAATTTAATTTAATTTAACATTGTAACTTAATTAAAAAATTGTGTTATATAGTGGTAATTATGTGATAATTATACCTCATCTTTAATCTATGATAAAACCTAGCATTTGTGTGCATATGCGTGACTTAAATACACAAATTCCTCATCTCCAACACAATAGTAATACAAAGCTTTTAGATGATAACAATTTACAGTATAAACTCTATAAATTAATACTCTTGGGAACTCAAGAATTTATTAATTAAAAGAGTTATTAATTAAACTATAAATTAATAATTATTAATTTATACATTAATTAATATTTTATTAATTTATAATAAAATATTCAATTCACTTACCTTTCAAACTTCTATTTAATTTTTGTACATCAAATGAGGACCTAATTTGAAAGAGTCCTTCAATCTCTCATATAATTATATTCTTAATATTCAATGTCTCAATTTATGGACATTAAAAAATATTATGTATATAAATGCAAGATAAAATATGTATATTACCATAAACAAATCATACACAAATGACTCCCCATCTTAAAGGTGTAAAGAAAAGAAATTATTGAAAGCATTATTGGAACTGATAAAGAAGATGAAGAAGATGCTGAAAGTTCTACCATGGAGCCTCCTTCACGAAATGAGGCAATTAGAGCAGCAATCACATTGAATAATTTCTTGCTGAGTTATGAGAAGACAACACCAGAAGTTCTTACAATGATAAGAAAAATTAGAGATGGGATTCAAGTTGAAATTGATTTCAACAAAAAACAAACGACAATTGAGTCATTTTTCAAGAAGTGTACATAAATTATTCATGTAATATGTACGCATTTATGAAATTATTAATTTATATTTTATATGGGACCTATAGAAATTATAAAAAATGTATTATCTTATAATTTTAGCGAATTATTAATTTAGCACCCTATCCCCGAGTCGGAACCGACAAAAATTATTATTTTAAAGAGTTTATTAATTAATCGAATATTAATTTATAGAGTTTCTACTGTATTTATTATACGGTAATTAATGCCGATCTCCGATTAAAACTGCAATACATATTACGGTTAATAGACAGCTAGATATACCCGTAGTACTATAGCAGAAAAAAAAAAAGTTAGGTAGGAGAAACTATTAACACTTGAAATATTAATATTATCATTTAGACTATTAGAGTGTCGTTTAGAGTACTACTATAGTAGAAAAATTGTTAGACCTTATATATATAATCATCTGAGGTAAGAATCTCAACTTTGACATCGATTTTAACAAAAAAAAAATCAAGATTTTGTAATATAATTTATCAATTTTTTGCACTTCATTCAACGATTTTAAAATGGAGCAAAAATGATATTGGCATGATATTTGCGTAACATGCAGCGGTCAATGATATTTAGTCAAAATACACGTACATATATTTATTTTGTGCGAGAAACTGAAACATCAGGCATCAGCCGCCAAAATAATTAAATGTAGACTATAATATTTCATAATTGGCTGCGGCTGGAAGACTCCTACTTCCAATTCATGTTATATTTTTGTTATAAATTAAATTAATTAATCGATTGAGAGAAGAATTTCAGTCAATCTGTTTTTTCTTTTTTTTTTTTAGTAGCTGTGTCCATTTCTAAGCTAAATTTTCTTCTTCCTATAAATATTTGCTGCCATTCCTATTTCCTAGCCATCTTTGTTTGCTACAGCAAGTTCCTAGGCTATAAATATAAAACAAAATTAATTAGGAAAATGCTGTTTGACCAGAATCTGGTCAACCAGATAAGGATATTAATATAATTCTCACATATATTTAATTATTACTTTATTTAAAAAGTTTAGTGCTTTATACTATTTAGTGCTAAATGGCCAGAATCTGGTTGACCAGAAAGCATTAATTATTGTATTAATAGTTAAATAATAAAAAAATACATATATAAAAGTACACTACTACCCTTAAATTAATTATTCCATAAATACTATTAAAATAATAATTTTGTATGTTTCCAATGCAACTCTTGGCCTCCCATTACCCCAACTAGAGCCAATCAACCCAAAAAGAATAAATAATTCAATTTATTTTGATTAAAAAATTAATCAATGAACTAAAAATAACGAAATTTTGAGTGGAAGTTGATTTAAAAATGTTGAATAATTGAATTATCTTACCTTCCATTTTGAATTACTAAAATAATTAATAAAACCACGACTCCAATATATCAATTAATTAAATTGTATAGCATATTTTTTTTAAAAATATTTATTATTTAATTTGATATTATAATATATCTTTTTTTTTTTAAATCTCAATCCAATAACTTTTTAATTATTTATAGTTATATAAAACATCGTGATGATAGCTCATACTATTGAGATGTGATACATAATATCAAACTATAGTATAAAATGATATATTAATTCATAATATGCACATAAATAATTCGTTATGTTATAAAATAAAAGAATAATACATAACATTGAGAGATAATACATGATATTATATTTATTGTACTAAATAAGATAATTAACATAATATTGAAATTTAAATAATATCACAATATAATTGACGAGGCAATTTATCCATGAATGCATAGATAAGCGTTTGAAATATTTACTACTTAAGTGGCTAATTTTCAAGCTTGATTTATATATCAAAGTTTTAATTTATATAGTCTATAAATGAACTACTTATTGTAATATTAGTATTTTACCCGTGCATTGAACAATTTATTAGATTTAATTAATGTTAAAAATTATAACTATACACAATTATTTATAATTTTAGACTTTTAGTAATTCAATGTATGTCATTATAAATATAAAAGATATATTAAACAATACACATTTTTCAACCTGATTTACATACATTTTATATTTTTTTACTATTTTAATTTAATATAAGTATAGATTTGTAGAGCTCAAATTTATTTATTTATTTTAAACATGACTTTTTAATAACTGTAAGACGTAAATAACATAATATTGTTAATTGTATGCGTAAATCACCAACAGGGTTGATGAAATTTTGTAAAATTTAATGTTATAAACTAAAATTAAAATGTAATTTTTCCTCCATTTTTCTCAAGTGATAAACATAATTTTAGCTGGAGTAATAGGTCTAGAATCATAATAAGGAGCCAAGTGTCTACTATAAGCTCGTATTTCCACTTATTTGTTGAATTATTTTCTTTGTAATTTTATGCATTTCTAGTAGTTTAGGGCTAATAATTGAGCGTGAATATGTTTTTGTAGGTATTATACATGCGGTGCTCGATTTTGCAGGAAAATAGTCCGAGCTTGACTCGGCTCGATCAAGCTCGATTTATTTAAAATTTTAATAAAAATTTTAAATTATTTATTATTAAATAATAAATTTAAGAATAAAATTTCAAAATATATTAAGCTCGATAGGACCCGTAAGCCTAGCTCGAATCTAAGCTCGACTTGAGCTCAATCAAAGTTCGAGCTCAATAAGGCTCCAAAGCCTATCGAATCGAGTATCATGAAGCTTGAACTCAACAATTACTCAAGTAACTCGAGCTCGACTCAATTAAAATTTAATTGATTTCAAGTTTTTTTCGAGTCAATCCCAAGTTTGCTCGTGAGCCGACATAACTCATGCTCAACCTTAATTCTATATTAGATATATTGTGTTATATTAAATTATTGTTTTTTATGTTATTGTTTAATTTGGTGTGATTCTATAAATATGTGTAACATTCATTATATAATTAGATATTTATTTTATTTTATTTCTAATATAATATAATGTGATATTATAAGTTATAATTTTATTTTATAGCAATATATTATTTTATATTTTATTATAATATTTTACAAAAACTTCATTAATAATTATTTGAAACATATTTTATAATTATTATTTAAGTTTTATATTTATATATTGTAAATGCTAAGTCTTAATTTCGTGTTTGTATTATATTTTAATTCCATTTCATTCTAAAGCTTACGCTATAAAATGAATTCACTACATGAATATTTCCTATATATTCTCAAGATATACATTAATAATCTATTAAATATTTTAGAATTTTACCAACTAATTTATATTTTTAAAATATAGAGTGATATATATATATATATATATAATATTTTATTAAAGTTAAAATAGTTGTTTAACTATTATTTGGTGATATTTGATGAATGATATTGGAAATATAAATTGTAATAAGTGCAGAGAGAGAAGATTTCCAGCTTTTTAACAAATCTCTACAATTTATAAACTAAAAATAAAAGGGTATTCAAGTAAAATAATAAAAAGCACTAAACAATCTTAATATAATAATAATAAATTTTATACCAAAATGACAATTTTATCCTTATCTGGTTGACCAGAATCTGGCCAAAGAGCATTTTCCTTCATTTAATTTTAACAAAGTATTATGTATCATACTCTATATTCAAAAGTATAAACTACTTGGTAAAAGTATAATATTTCATAGTTTATTAATTTATATCTTAAAAATGTAAATATTTTTTACGGCACATTCATTTTATTTGCTTGCTTAAACTTTAAAATAAATTAAAATCATAAACTGCAAATATGATATCAAACGCTTAGAATTTTAAATAAATATATATTTGCAAGAGCTTCAAAAAGATGTCTTAGATAATTATTATTGAATTTTCTAACAATTTTATAAGAAAACCAATAAATTATATTGAATTTATTGTTTTTGGTGGTGGTGATATGAAACGTCACTAACCAAAAAAAAACCTAAATTGATATATATAATAACATAAAATAATGTGACAATCTTTTAGGAAGATAAATGGGCAGTAATTATGTGAACATTTGGGAAGATATTAACTTTTTCTTGTGAAATATAATTCTTATTCAAGTTTCAAAAACTTAATATAATATATTATATTATTATTTTATTTTAAGCTCATATATTTTGATTATTTATTTTGAAAGAATAATTACTAAATGACATTGTATTAAATTAGTCTTATACCAAGTATACTGCGACGAATATTTGTATAAAAATAAATAATCATGTTATCTCTAAAATGAATTAACATGATATAAAGATAATTAATTTACAACTTTTAATATACATTATAGTAGGATTTCATAAATAATACTCAACTTTGTTACATTTAAATTATAATATACATTATAGTAGGATTATCAGATTTATCATTACAATAGGTGGCTAATGAAAATCTTGAAATGATATATAATCAAATATAATGTTATATAAATGTAAATCTTTGGACTCAAATAAAATGTGGAGCAATTAGGACTTAAAATTTTAATAATTAAAACAAATCTTGATATTTATAATCTAAATGAATGTTTATATTATCTAAATTATTTTATCTAAATATTATAAATTTGGAGTATAATCAATCTGGGATTTTAAAGATAGTTTTGTTATCAATTGAGAATGTGAAAGATTAATTATCAATTCGTTACCTGATATTGACGTCCTAAATTGAGAAATAATTTTTCGGGTCATGAATTCTCAATTCGTTAGCTGAATCAAAGATAGACTGAAGAATTAGTTGGATGTGCAATAACACTCAAGAGACTGGAAAGTCAGTATGAGACTGGTTAGTCTGGGTTCCATCAGTTTGGGACTGACAAGATTGGGACCTCATCCATCGTGAAACTCGCCATTTTGGGACTCACCAGTTTGGAACTCGTCAGTCCCAAACTTACGTGACTGGGGATCGATTTCGAACTAATGATGATGTCAGCCAACATGACGGCTTCAACATGTAGTCTTAGTTTCAGTCCCTGCGCATAGAGACAAGAAAAATTTGTCTAAGGATTAGCACTAACAAAGATTAGCACTAACAAAGTACATACTATAAGGATTAGATATTATTTAAAGTCTGCAAGTCCAAGACTTCAGTCTAGATTTCTCGGAATGATCAGTCTGATTCCCCAGACTGACCAAAGACTGTCATTCTGACATAAAGGTGAACAGTCACCGTCGTAGTCAGAAAAAAGGGGAAAATGTACAGTACTTTTCGAGAAAGGCTACATAACTGCGCAGATGACAGAAATATTGGATTGGTCGAACATCCAATGTGTCTAATGACTACAGATATTTGAATCTCACTCATCCTCCTATAAACAGTCGAGGACTTCTAGAGATTCAAGCACTAACACCGAACTCACAAGCTTGCCGAAACTCTGGTAAATTTATGACTTAAACGGTAGAGGCTTTCAAAGCTTTCCATTTTTCACTCATGTGAATACGAGACACAGAACATCTGTTCTTGAGTTAATTTTGGTATTCTTTCTCTCCAAGAAAGAATACAATTGTCAAGTATGATCAATATTTGACTCTTACAGGCGATCTTGCCGCCAAGCTGACAGCTCTAGGGTGAACTATAAAGATCATATTCCGGCGACGAGGAGACTGCGTTTGTTTGCTTAATAGCTAAATTAATCTAATTATATTAATTCATGAGTGTATAACTATACCTTAATAATTATAACTGAAATATGAAAATTCAAATTTTAGGCACATTTTAAATTTAAAATTCAAGATTATCTAAATTATTTCACAAGCCTCATATTGAATCATATTTAGACAATTAATCATTTTAACTACGGTGAATCACACACATACACAAATAAGAGGCTCTTTGTTGCTGTACTGAAAATTTTTTTAAAGAAAACTTTGTTGAATTTTCATTTTAGTTTTTCTAATTTACAAATGTTTATTTATTTTGATATTCCTTTTAATGCAAATATTTATTTAGTAGAGTAAATGTAATCGATTAATTTTTTTAAAAGATATGATAATTTATTATATCATTTTAGAATTTGATCATATTGTGAGTCTCATCTTAATATTTTGAATTGTTAAGATTTGAAAATTAATTAAAATAAATATCCATATTCACAATCTAAATATAAGTTTATATTATCTATATCATTTAGCTTAAAATAATTTTTTTTAGATAACTTTAAGATTAAAAAATTTATTAACCTGCATAAAAAATCGAAAAATCAAATTAAGTTTATAGTAACTATCTCGTAAATTACAATTTGGGAATCCATAATTAACCTTAATGATGGAGAGAGAAAGTTACTTTAAATATTATAAAGGGGTAATATTGTCAAATCTTAAGTACATTATTTTAATGTAAAGTGATAAGATGAGAGAGAAAATAATTTTTTAATATTCTGGTTGACCAGAATCTGGCCATTTAGCAAAACCCAATTAATTAAACCCTTAATTGCGTGCGCACCTCGATTCTTCCGTCGTCAAGGAATAAGAAGGGCCGCTAGATCATAACGAAATCACGCGTGAAGCAGGGTGTCAAGATCTCATCTTGAAATAGGGTAACCCTTCGTTTTGATCTATAGATTTTTTCTTATTTTTTATTTTTTTGCCTTTTTTCATACCTTCTGTGTTGTGCATGCCTTCATTTTGTTGGCTGCAGATTCTTTGTATCTGGGTTTAATTTATTTTTAATTTTTTAGAAAAAAAAATTGTATCTTTTGGCTTTCTACCGTTTATGAAGCTGTAACTTTCGATGAAATGCTTGCTTGTTTTGATAAATCTTTAGAATGATTTAGTGACCCATTTCGACTTGCATCATTTGGGTATGAAGGGAATTCTCATTTGTGGCCATATCTTATGTAGAAGCTGATGATTTATTTATCTGCTTTATTAATGTGATATCTGATGTGCTTCGAAAGAATAAAGCTACATCTTTTGTCACAATTTATGCTGTGAATAGTGTTGATGTTACGATTCTTGCTTGTTTGATTTGAGAGTTGAGTGTGAAAGTTTTGTGCTCAAGAACATCTGCATTTGTGTATTTATTATACTTCTTTTTATCTTTTCTTTGATAGTTTGTTGTTTACCAGCTTTTTTCTTGCTACCGCTAGTCGTATCAACTTAATTGAAAAAGAAAAAAAATAAAATGAGTTTCTTGTTTTTTTGGAATGTGTTTGAGCCGTTGCAAGGTGTTCAATTCCAAATTGTTTATAACAGCAAATCAACCCTCCACACCATGGCCACTCTTGATTATAGGATCGTGATTGGATCTGCATATGTTTGGTAAAGAGAATAATCAAAAATGGTTCTTCCCTCCATCGGAACAATAGGGCCGTTATGCTCATTACTAAACTTGTTGAAGAGATGAGATAAAACCAAGGTATATCTTTTTTTATCAGAGGGATAACCCCAGGGGGTTGTGGGTTTTTTTTTCTACCAATTGGGGATGGTCTACAGGGTTCCAAATCTTAAGAGAGAGAGAGAGACTTTCTAATGGGTTCAAAACATAAATCCAAGCCATTTCATGAATAAAATGTGACCAATTAACCAACCAACTGAACTACTTGTTACAAATAACATGTTGCATTGAAACATATAGGCAGGGGACTGCAAATCAACATGATTCCACAAGTCCAGCAGTGTCCACATCCCCTTAACGAGCTCCGTTTTTTCTAAGTTATGTTATTTCATCTTTCTCGTAGTGCTCCAAATATATACTTCTCTGCTTTTAAAGAAATTGCATTGGTATCATTTGATGTTAGTTATCTGCAGTATATCGTGTGATCACGTAAAGTGCTGGTCTTGTGGTCTATATTTCTTTGCAAATGCTTAGGTCTTCTGTTAATAGTGTCCATACTGTTGCACAGCATGCTATAACAACATTGCAAATGCAGTGCTGCGTTTTTGTTATAGTGTTCGTCATGTTTGAAATGTTCTTTTTTTTTTTTCCAGAAGAAAAATGGCGACTGCACGGCTTCCTTCCAGCTGCAGCATCACAAGTGCACCACAAAACCGGGCTGCAAGTGCATTCATCAGAGTCCCGGCCTCGTTGGGGTCTGTGAGGAGGGGCATCACTAAAACATTCGGCCTGAAGATGAAGCCTGACTTCAGAGCTTCTGCAATGGCCACATACAAGATCAAGTTGATCGGACCAGACGGTGCAGAGTCCGAATTCGAGGCCCCTGATGACTGCTACATCCTGGACTCTGCAGAGTCTGCAGGAGTGGAGCTGCCTTACTCGTGCAGGGCTGGCGCATGCTCCACCTGCGCGGGGAAAGTGGCGTCGGGCTCGGTGGATCAGTCGGATGGGTCGTTTCTTGATGAGAAGCAGATGGAGGAGGGGTACCTGCTCACCTGCGTCTCCTACCCGACTGCAGATTGTGTGATCCACACTCATAAGGAAACTGATTTGTATTGAAAAATATGGGTCTGTTAGCCCAGCAGATCAACTTGCTCAATCACTTGCAATAAACCTTGTTTGTTGTTCAATGGGAAGTTTAAGATTCTCGAGGTTTTTTTTTTCTTTTAATGAGTTACAATATTAAACTTGTTGAAGAATGACGCCCCCTATGAGGGGCAGGGGCGGCGCCACCCTTGGTTATAGGCAGCCACTCCTATAAGTAGAGTTAACAATTTATGTATGTCAAATTATTATTATATACATTTCGATTTTATTATTATTATATCGACTTGCCAAAAATTTAAAATTTTGTGATGAGTTCGTGCTGGTTTTTGTTATCTGATAATATGTCATGTTCGTTTATCGACCATTTTTTTCCTAAAAAATTCTCCTGTTATTGAATTGGATTAACGAATTCTTAATAGGTCAATATTATATTTTTATCGTGTCTTAATAGGTCAATATTATAATCGTATCATGTTAGTGTTTAGAGTCTAACGCACCATTTCATATTGGATTTCGTACTCGAATAGAGATTTAGACAGTCAAATTGACAAACATGTAAAGTCGTAAATTTGAGATGAGTTTTCGTACGAAAGCTAGATCCGGCTTTGGTTTTGGGACTAACTAAACAGACTAATAAATTTTTTAATTTTTTATTTAATATTTTGTCTATTGATAAATGATACTCCTTCGGTCCCGTAGAAGTAGTCCCATTTTTTATTTTTTTTTCCAATAAAATAATCTCATTTACTAAAATGATAAATTTTTTAACACTCACCAATAAAATATTAATTTTCGTGGAAAAAAAAAAATGAAACTACTCTAATGAGATCGAGGGAGTAATTCTTTAAAGTCATAACTCATAAATGAATAGATTTATGAATTACTTCGTCTGAATTGAATACTTATGTATGGCCATATTCATTATGAGCCTGAGCCTATATATTCATAATTTGTTGATTATTTTCCATGTAGTATAAGTGCACCATCTTTTGAATAACTGTGACAGAAACGATATTATAGTTTATGAATATGTTTTTTTTTAAAGAATAGTTCTTAAAAATATTATGAAGTAAGATTATCTCTTGTCTACAAATAGGGAGGTCAATCGGGCCAACTTGTCGGGTTTCGAGCCAGCTATATTGGATCAAAATCGGACTGAAATTTTTTTGTGCTAAAAAATCTTTATCCTAACCCTAACCTATCTGTTTCCGGTCTAGCCTGTCGGGCCAATGAATTTACTAATTATTTTTTATTTTAATATATTTTTATTATTTTAATATTTTAAATGTTAAAAAATAAGAAAAATATTATTTATCTCTTATAAAAATGTGAAACACATCACATATTTTTATATAACGATAAGTTTATCTATTAAAAATATATATTTTTATTTTAGCAATATTTGAATACATTTAACTTCATAAATAAATAAACTTAACTATGTATTGAATACTATTTGAACTAAATACAATTATATAACTTAAAACTTAATTAATAAATATCATTTTAAATATTAGAAGTAGCTTTTAGTACTATAATTATGAAAAATATATTAATAAAAATAATAATAGGGTTAATCGGGTCAATCTGTCGGGTTTCGGACTCAACCCTATCGGACTTCGGGTTATTCAGTCCCGGGTTAATCGGGCTAAATTTTTTTCAGACCAAAATATCTTGATCCTAACCCGCATTTTTGCTCGGGTTAATCGGGTCAACCCGTAGGTTTCGAGCTAAATTGACATCCCTATCTACAAGTCATGGCACTTGGACTGAACAATTTTTCATTCTATTGTAGTTTGTGTACGACAATAAGTTGAAAGCATATTTTCTAAACATACTGCTAAAATATAACATATTTTAAACATAGTGTAGTATCGTAAAATCGAGTATTGAAAGAGTACTTTGATATTTTTCTTTAGAGCAATGTTTTGCTTCTTCTAAAATGTATTTTTCTCTTTGGAGTCAGTCAAAAAGACCCCTCTAAGATTGTTTCATTTCTAATTTATAGCGATAGTAAATCTATTACAAAGAAATCACACAAAATGTGGGAGTAAATTGTTATCTTTCCTTACATAGAAGATATTACACCTGATCCTCCTCTGGAATCTTTATATTCTGTGATCCTTGTTAGTCAATCGCTCATTACTGGTGCTCTTTCCGTGATTTATGCCGCCAATACAGTCTCTTAATTTGGTATGAATTTTGATAGTCGGCGGATTACCAGTGATTCGATCTTAGATAATCTGATGGTTTCGTACCAGGACTTCTTCCAGTTCAATCGCATGTTATTGACCAGTATCACTAGGTTTTGGGGTACAACAACAGCCCCCAGCTTCATTTAAACTTGAACGTGTTTCAATGAAGCTGAAATTTTAATTGTACTAGCTGCTCAGGTCGATGGTCTTCAGTTGATTCACACAATTTCTCGAGTAATGATATTGGAATTATATTTCAAAGGCATAATTGATTTGAGCGGGGATGCACCTCAATTCGATGTTGAGTTCAATCAAGACTGGGTCTCGGAGCAATTATGAGCTCAATCGAAATTGCGTCTTGGAGCGATTATGAGCTCAATCGTGACTGCGTCTCGGAGCGATTATGAGCTCAATCGAGAGTGCGTCTCATAGCAATGATGAGCTCAATCGTGAGTGTGTCTCAGAGCGATGATGAGCTTAATTGAGACTGCGTCTCGGAGCGATGATGAGCTCAATCTAAACTGCATCTCGGGTGATTATGAGCTCAATCGAGACTACGTATCAGAGCGATGATGAACTTAATCGAGAGTACATCTCAAAGCGATTATGAGCTCAATCGAGACTACATCTCAGAGCAATTATGTGCTCAATCGAGACAACATCTTGGAGTGATTATGAGCTCAATCGAGACCGTATCTCAGACCGACGATGAGATCAATGGAGACCGCACCTTGGAGCAATGATGAGCTCAATCGAGACCGCGCCTTAGAGTTGTGATGGGCTCAATTGAGACCACGTCTTGGAGCGATTATGATTCCGAGACTTTATTATTCCAGGCATTATTTCAAATTACCGTGAATTCAAATTCATACATGTGTCAATTTGTGATTTGTGCTATTAAGTTGCCATTAACTCATTCTCCAGTTCTTTTAAATTGGCAACGCCTGTTCATCTTCTTTCAAAATTACGACCGTCTGAATTTTCGACTACTTTCGCCAGAAATCAACGAAGTTCCTGTGGAAATCCTTGAAACCCCACTAAACGCTCATCCTCGCTTGCGTTTATTCTGTCTCTGCTCTTCTGTTATTTTTGGGATCAACTTCTGGTAAGTATTTCTTCTCTAGATAGTTATTTCAAACATGTCAGAAATGGGGGAAACCAGGAATCCTAGTTCTGAAATCTTCGATCATGTCTCAG
The DNA here is from genome assembly GCA_026898455.1 of Plectranthus barbatus. Lineage (NCBI taxonomy): Eukaryota > Viridiplantae > Streptophyta > Magnoliopsida > Lamiales > Lamiaceae > Plectranthus > Plectranthus barbatus. The sequence continues at coordinate 131,863 of JAPKLW010001710.1, forward strand.
CCTCTTCTTCGCACTCCGGTAACCAGTCTCCTTCGCCCCCTCCGCCAGATGAAGATCTCATCTTTGAGACACTTCCGACGAAGTATGATAAAACATTTAAGGGTTCACTTTTAAATTCCCAATCTTCTCTTGATTTCAGTATTCTCAAAGGTTATTTTTATCAGTACTATCTTTCTTTCTGACTTAATCCAGTTTTTGCCGAACCCGGTCAGCGTCCACATCGTTCACCATCTGGTTATATAGTGTTTACTACTCGTATCTTTAAATATGGGATTAGATTACCCTTGCACCCTTTTTTCGTATCAGTACTTGATTATCACGGGATAGCCTCCATTCAATTGGCCCCAATAGCTTGGAGGCACATGATGGGTACCCTGCTAATATTCCATGATCTCAATCTCGGATTGCCCTTTATTCGTGAATGGGCTAAGGTATATAATCTCCACAGTTAAAGCAACGAGAGCTATTATTTCTTTTTGAAGCATTCTAACAGTACTTATAAGCCATTGATTAAATGATGCTCGACAAATTCCGATAGAGCAACCCTCCTTATTTGGAGTTCTTCGAGTTGCCTCTCGTAAGTGTTTAATTTTTCATTATAAATTTGTAAGTCTCACTGACTTTTCTTTTGCATGTCGATCTCGACTGGCTCTCACTGAGGAAGAACGTTCATGAATTTTTCAAGCGTACAATTATCCGGTTCAGGATATAGATCGACTTACAGGAACCCGTTGGGCCGATATTAACAGTGTTAAAGACATGACAAAGTTGACTCCGAAGGAGCTCATCCGAATGGCCCAATGCTTATGAAGATCAAAAGGAAGAAGAATGCTGAGGATACGTGTACTTCGAAGAGGACTGCTTCTGAGATCGCCTCGAAGAATGCATGAACCACTGCATCGCTGCTCCTTCGAGGCACACCCCAAAACTCCTGCACATACAAGCCTCTCGAACCCCCTCAAGTATTGATGTTGTTTGCATTTTAAACTTATACACAGTTATGAACTCATCTGGGTCTGTCGTTCCATCGTATGCCTTTATCACGGGGATCGCGAATCTCTCTGGAATTTGTGCATTTGCGATACGATGCTCAAATAACGAATCGTTGTAGTCCCCAGTTACTGGAGTGGTTGAAAGGTTCACCAACCCTGGTACAGCTGCCAATTGCTTGTTAATTCCCCCAGTCGCGATTCGAGATTCCTCACTCTTTCATCTTTCTCCTTGCCCCTTGAGTGTTGGTTTGCCGAGTGATCGGTGTTCTCAGAATTGATTTCATGGTGTTCATCGTTAGTGTCTTCCAGCCTAAATTGCTTCTGATAAACTGCTAATTGTTCCCGCAGTTGTTTCGCATCCATAGTTGCCCTCCGATTTTGCTCCCTTAATTGCTCGATTTCATCCTGCATTCGCCTCATATTTTCTTCTATGTTTCTCTGTTCATTGTTGAGTTACCTTCTTCTAATGTTTCATTCTTTCTTCTAATTTCAGATCTATCAATCTCTTTTTCTTCTTTCAATCCCCACAAACGACCCCAATTGTGGTATCGTAAAACCGAGTATTGAAAGAGTACTTTGAGATTTTTCTTTAGAGCAATGTTTCGCTTCTTCTAAAATGTATTTTTTCTCTTTGGAATCAGTCAAAAAGACCCTTTTAAGATTGTTTCATTTCTTATTTATAGCGATAGTAAATCTATTACGAGGAAATCACACAGAATGTGGGAGTGAATCGCTATTTTTCCTTATATAGAAGATATTGCGCCTGATCCTCCTCTTAAATCTTTATATTCTGTGATCCTTGTTAGTCAATCGCTCATTATTGGCGCTCTTTCCGTCATTTATGCCGCCAATACAGTCTCTCGATTTGGTATGAAGTTCGATAGTCCGCAGATTACCAGCAATTCGATCTTAGATAATCTGATGGTTTCGTACCAAGACTTCTTCTAGTTCGATCGCATGTTATTGACCGATAACACTAAGTTTTGGGGTACAACACATATTATAGGTAACAAAAAAGGCATAAAACAAAACAAGCTTGAATCTACACTATTGTTTGAATTATTTATTAATATAAAAAAGTGAATTCATTTTTATTTATTACAAAGCATATTTTTATCATGGAACAAGTATTCGTACCCCAATCATCACATCATATTCTTATAGTTCTATAATTAAAAGAATATGAATATTAATGATGCAACCGCCCACTCAGTCAACCGAGGCCCAACCCATAATGAATTGAACCATGTGCACTTTAAATACACAACTAACTCTTCAATCAATTAACCTTCCATCTTTTTCTCTTTTTGTCTTTTCTGGCACAAGAGTCCTTTTATGAGTTTTTAATTATTATGGATTCGAGGCCTAATTTATTTTTCAATGAATATTAGCTTTATTATTCACTTAACAAACTCAACAATAAATATCTTTTAAGTCCCAACTCGAGGTCGAGGCGCAAATAATTTAAAAAATGTATTTTCCCAATAAATCATAAATTCGGATATATTTCTGAAAGGAGATTCTAATATATGAACACTTTATTATAATTTTTGCGACCAATCATACTCCAAAAAAGATATATTAGGTTATAAAATAAAATTGGAAAGAGAAAAAAAAAAAAGGGGTTTTGGGATGGAGATTGAATTGCAACTGTTAAATTCATATCATGGCATGGGCCGTGTATGGGCCAGGCCCTAGAATTAAATTAGATGGGAGAGGCTAGTACGATAATTATATTATAAAAAGTGAGGGGCAGAAATGTCATTTCAGGTGAGTGAAGATAACGTAACATGGATGTCCACCGACCTACGCCATGGAGCACGAATCCCAATTAAGATAGGCTGAGCCGCCGCCGCATTTTGTTCCACGTGTACACCTACTCACATTCTCACTCTTTTATTGTTATTATTATTATTTTATATGTTGTCTTTTTTCTTAAATTAGACTAATAGCTGTAAAATCATGGTTTTAGTTCATTTCTAAAGAATCCTCATTCCTTTTTTCAAGAAAAAAAAAGGGATTTTATGTAGTGATGATAATGGGTTGATAAGGAGGGAAATAAAAATGATAAAGAAAAAAAAAGAAATAATTAATAATCTCTCTGTCCCAATTATTTGGACAAGTTTTAACTTGCACAAATGTCAAAAATTATTTGTGAATGTATTAAATATTTGAATAAATTTTATGAATTACTCTTATTTAGTAAAAACTATCAATAATAGATCCTATTAATTATGTGTCATTTACAATATAGTTCAAGAGTATCTTTGTAAACTCATATAAAAAACAATATCAAATTTAAATAATATACCATAAATATGAGACATATCAAAAAGGAAACATGGATCAAATAATCGGGATGACCGAGGAAAAGAGTAAAAGTGGGATGCATAATGTAGAAGTTTCTTAGGTGAAAAGCATCCATCAATTAATTGTAACATTAATAATGATCAACTTCATATAATTTGTCAAATAAAGAGTTGAGAGATGCTGCTGCTGCATCTTTAATTCAACAAGGACAGAACCTCATCCATTCATCTTTTCACTAGGTCTAGCTCTAGCATTAGGACTAGGACTACCCACCTCCTCCTATACTCTCAATTCTAATTGCACATTTATTTTTTTATAAAATGATTGATGTCACAATTTGTGGATCACAATAACAAAACATTATTTGCAATGCAACTATCTCTATCCAAAAAACAAGCTCATGTTTCTCTAGCAATATACTACAAATTAAGACAGCAAAAAATCTTGTCTCAAACAAGTGGATAAAATGATTGAAAGATCAATCTTGTGAACTTAAATATAATTATCAGTTATCAAATAATATAAAGTTTTCAAACGATACTTTTTTCTTTCTCCAAATATTGTAGGAGTCCCTTTATTTTGCGAAATTAATATATATTTTGTTTTCTAAATTAAGTTTCCTTTTGATTCTAACTTTACCACCCACATCACGAGCCCAGACCAAATGAACTCATGTGGAATTGCAAGCTAAAACTTAAATCATGATTGTAAAAATTGTTAGGCTTTAATATAGTGTTCGAGTAGAGTCTATAGCTTGACATTTATATTTTAATTAAAAAATTAAAATTATATAAAATTTTAGAACGCCCCTAATCGGCCTTCAAAATCAGAGTTTAGCCGGATCAGGCAGTTTAGAGGCGTTTAAGTGATGATTTCTCACCAAATAGTTTTAACATTGAAAATTTAAAAAGTTTTGGTAGGACTAATAACCGCCTTGGACAAGAATGATATATATACTCAGCGTTGATTCTTCTACTAAACACATACGATTATTATGGGTGGGTGTGTTGGTGTTAGCCTTTGATGAAAATCAAGAAAAGTGAATCTTGTCAGTCAGTCAAATGTCACCTATGCCCCTACCCCCACACAAAAATCCCAAATTCCATACAACATAATATGAGATAGAGAGAGTGGGTGTGTATGTGTAGTTGAACATGAATGAAGTGGGGTTTGTGTGGGGAAGACGAGGATATTTGTGGAAACCAACAGTATGTCGGCTAATCAGCGTTGCCAACTGTGTGGAGATGAAGCCTCGTTTCTGTGGAGTTTCATCTGAAAAGCCAAACGAATCTCATTCTGTAATACAACTGTAAATTAATTAAGCTATGGCGGCACTAAATTACTGCATCGCTTTCCTTCCTCCTCCTCCTCCTCCTCCTATGTACGCGGTTGTGTGAGAATAAGAGAGATCTGTGATTATGGGCAGAGAAGCCAACTCATTTTCTAACTCTGCCTCCTCGATAAATATTAATTAATTACAGTCAAACGTGTGCGCCTGCATTTGCATATACACGTACATATATAGATACAATCAAGCATTAAACCGACCTCGTGGCTGAGATTTATCAGAGTTGGCAACTTGCAATGGCCACCTCTCTCCCCCTTCTCCTCCTGCTCCTGCTCCTCATCTTTTCAGGTTCCTCCTCTGCAACTTTTTCTCTTTTTACTTATTTATGTCTTCAAACTTTTTTTGTTTGCTTTATTTTCTTGATTCTGTGAATCTTGATTTGCGAAATCTCTCAGATTCATTGACGAGCATCGAGAGCTCAGGGGTAGGGATTAATTACGGGCAAATCGCCAACAACCTGCCGTCGCCGTCGCGGGTGGCGTACCTCCTCGGATCCCTCAACATAACCAGGGTGAAGCTGTACGACGCCGACCCCAACGTGCTGTCGGCATTCGCCAACTCCGGCGTGGAGTTCGTGATCGGGCTGGGCAACGAGTACCTCCACCAGATGACCGACCCGATCCAAGCCCAGTCGTGGATCCAGCAGCGCGTCCAGCCCTACATCTCCCGCACCAAGATCACCTGCATCACCGTCGGCAACGAGGTCCTCGCCGGCAACGACACCCAGTTCTACCCCTACCTCCTCCCCGCAATGCAGACCGTCAACGCCGCCCTCTCCACCCTCGGCCTCAGCAAGGACATCTACGTCACCACCGCCCATTCCTTCAACATCCTCGGCAACTCCTTCCCGCCCTCCGCCGGAGCTTTCCGCCCGGAGCTCGCCGAGATCTTACAAAGCATCCTCAACTTCCATTCTCAGACGAATTCGCCTTTCCTCATCAATGCGTACCCCTTCTTCGCCTTCAAGGACAGCCCCGATCAGGTGCCGCTCAGCTACGTGTTGTTCCAGCCAAACGCCGGCACGGTGGATCCCAACACCAACCTCCACTACGACAACATGCTGTATGCGCAGATTGATGCTGTGTATGCAGCGATCAAAGCGTTGGGCCATACTAACATACAAGTTAAGGTTTCGGAAACCGGTTGGCCGTCGAAAGGCGATCCGAATGAGGTCGGAGCTTCGCCGGAGAATGCCAGGTTGTACAACGGGAACTTGCTGAGCAGGGTTCAGCAGAGGCAGGGGACTCCGGCCAACCCATCTGTGCCTATTGATATCTTCTTCTTCGCGCTGTTCAATGAGGATTTGAAGCCCGGCCCGGTTTCTGAGAGGAACTATGGATTGTATTACCCTGATGGGACTCCAGTTTACAACATTGGATTGCAGGGTTATCTCCCTCGAATGGATTACTCATCATCTACAAGAAATGTAAGCATATTTAATTTATTTGCTGCTATTTTCTATCAAGTTTTTAGCTTTATCATTGTCTGTTTTTTTTTTGTTTTCTTTAAGGTTGTGGTCTTGTTCAGTCTCCTCCTCCCGTTAATGTTGTTGGTGTGAAGAATAGCAAAAAGATGAGTTGGTTTCATCACAAAATATCAAATCACTTCTTTCTTGGGGAAATGTTGAAAGGTAAGAAACTAGGCCTTTTCTTCAACTTTTGAAAAAACTAAGGTTTTTTTTTTTTTGTGTATGATGACACATTCTTTCTAGGGTCCCAACCATGCCCACTTGCTATAATCCACATGAAAAATCTCATTTCGGCAAGATTTTAAAAAAATCTTGATGAATCGCCAAATTTGAAAAACTCAGCCCACATATATTAGGCGCCTCCATTCTAAAACGTTTTACACATCGTTACTTGTGTCCTTTTTCCCTTTGGTGCATGTAATCCAACGCAATCCATCGTCAGCTTTCCAATATTTTCTTGTGATTGTGAACCGAGCTCTCGGACAAGGCGACTGAGCTGTCCGAAAAGTTGTTTGCTTCTAAGCAAATTGGATGCCTAAAAACCATTGGGTGTGACATCAAATAATATGATGCTATGCTTGAGCCCATGCTGGAGTCCCTTTCAGTGGGATTACATCACGGATTACATAGGATAAGATAAAGACACATTTATTTAAAAATAAAAAATAAAAAATAAAAGTCATCTTGATGCATTGATGTTCGGAAACGGCGTCGTTGTGGTCCGTTTGAACGCGGTTCAACTCTCTCCCATCATTTCTTGTTTGATTTGATATATACCAGAAATTGTGGGCTGTGGGTTTTATTACATGCGTGAAAACTGTGTTCTGTTTGGTAATGCCGTCCACTTTTAAAGTTGAAACAGGATTAAAGAAACGATCTTTTTATGCAGGAGACAACAGTGGAAGAGAATTCGTATAGTGAAGAGAAGTTCATACTCATACCTGAGGATACAGACACGTGTTTGAGATAGAGATTAGGCGATTCATCTACAAAAGTAGGAATAAAATACTTTTAGAAAATTGTTGGCACAATAGAGTTGTTGTAATTTAATATATTCGATTTAGTGTGACACATATTTCAACTTTTATATATATATATACTCCTTTACTTCAGCTTTTATGTTTACATTAGCTGGTTAGAGGGGAGTTCTTGGATACATGAATTATGAATTTGAGTTGTTTAACTACCTTATCTAATTGTATTTATAAATGAAACATGCATGATTGATTTTGATTCTCCTATACAGACAGTCAGACATCAATATGTATAACTGTGGATGATTCAAGTTAAATATTTCTCAAAAGAGAGAGAGAGAGAGAGAGATGAAGTGGACTTCTAAGCTATTTCTTTTGAGGTGGTGACTTTTTACTGTGCATACAGTGGAACACCAATATCGAACCGTAGCGATGAAAAGAAAAGTGGGAGTAGAGAGGAGAAATTGTGCAATTTGTGTGAAACAATAATTCTACCATGTGACTTTTCTAGAAAACGTTTTCTTTGAATATGTATCCTTGCCTAGTAATCAATAGACCCAGATTTTCAACTAAATGATCAATAACTCCTTCCCCAGCATGTCCATTTCTTGGCAGGTTTTTCTGAGGCACCTCATGACTTAAGCTGAATTCATGATCTCATAAGTGGTCAATAGTCCCATGAAATATGAGAAGGGATGCAACCATAGCTGAGCAAATGAACACGTATCTAACCGTAGAAATAAGGCAAATGGAGTAGGGACAATCATAGATTCACCAATGGCATCAACAGAAACTGGCCTTAAGAGAGAGAGAGAAAGGGGATGTAGATGATGCGTGATGGCCAAATAGAAGGGTTTGACACTAACAATGAAAGAATCTCCCTACTTCTTACAAACAGTTGAGAAAATACAATTCAAGTATATTCTAGAGCACCAGTAAGTTGGTTTCACAGGGAAGAAGAATTCATACCTCTACATCACACCATATGCCACTATCATCTTCCTTTGTCCAAGTGCTTCCGCAAATTGTTGCAGAGTGACATAAAGAAAAAAAAAAAAAATACTTTGTTGGACGTCACTGAGCGTGTATTTTTCATTATAAGAGAAACGAAGATCAAACATCACAAGTAGCTAGGATGCAATTGACATAATCTTTCTTGATCTATTTTACTCCATATATCTGACTGCTTGCATTATTTCAATTTTTCCTAAGAGGCACACCTTTCATTTCCCATACATCCATCCCCAAGAATAATCATATCGAAAAATCAGCCCCTGCATGAATTCCCATCCTGATTCATGAGGTAGCACCAAGCCTTTACCATTATCATCACACCTATCAGTCATATATTTGATAAAACAATGGGAATAACAGCATGAGAATACAAAACAACATGGTGAACAAATTCTTACATGCCTATTATAAAAATAAATAAAACATGGATACCTACTACAAGAGTGCATGCTGCATTAGAATGAAGATATAATTACTTTCAATATAGGCTAGCATGTAAAATTATCAAAGATCTTGAATGCTACTCTCTCCTAATCTGTTTTAGGTGCCTCTATATCAACACTTCAGATTCAGATCCAGGGGAAGATATTCAGGTGCTCATACTTCAATGTCTACTAAGCCCTTACACCAACCTCTATTCCAAAAGTAATAGATGTACAAACCTATAGGGCAATGAGACGACTGATCGGATTTCCATCATAGCGTCGAAGAATCTTGTATTGCAAGACTTCAACATGCAAACAAATAAACTTACCAAGTAGAGTACCGTTTCACTTTCTCAGCCGTCGGTAGTGCCCAGTATTACAGTGGCGACATCGAGTAAGGGTCGCAGATAGGAAGTGGAAGGTAGGCTTCGCCTATTTTCTTCTCTTTTATTTACTGCTTTCAGTTGATTTAAATTCATGCCTAGTTACAAATTTTGCATTATTACTGCATTTGTTGAAAATTTTTGTGGTTGTGTGAGAATATTTTGAAGCTATTGTATAACCTTAGCAAGAATGCGAGATTAGAATTGATTGACGTTGGTGTAAGTTGATTGTGATAATAGTTGAGAATGCCTATGAATGTAGAATACCGCATTAACTGATGTGAAACTTGTATTGGCATGATGTTTGATGACATTGATGTTTACTATGGAAGAAATTATTGTCCCAAGTGTGAGATTTGAGCTTTATTTCGATTGTGAGTGTGTCTGCATTATTAAGTATCTCTAGAACTTGCTTTGTTTCGGTTTTGAGACTGCTAGTGTACATAAGTTTAGGAAATAATTTTAGGTCATCTTTGTTTAGCCTATATTCCATACACTGTCCTATTTGAACATTTATCCTAGTTAGCCCTTTTGAGACTATGTGTTGTTCTTTCTTTGTCTATGAGTTGGATAAAGTGATAGGAGGATCACTCTTGTCTATGAGAGCGGGTTTGGGATTGTTTGAGAAAGATAAGATATTATTAGAAGGGTGAAAACAAAAAGGTTGGGCTCTTAAAAAAAAGATTTTGTGTTTGAATCTTATAAGCTCAGCTCTAATATACACACACACACACATCAATTATAAGAGCATAAAAGGAGGTGAGAAAAGAAAGAAAAAAATAGTGAGAATAAAAAGATAGAGCTTTGGTTTGTGTTGGAAATTTGAGGAGAATGGTAGAAATTGATAGATGGTGGTTTAGATTGGTTGCGGGTGCGCAACTCAATTGATTTTAGTCACTTGGCTATATATTTCCCTACCTTTCACTAAAAATCCTACATTACAACCTTGAATAAAGTCTTTTTTGATCTTAGACTTGGTGTACACATATTTGCAGTGGAGAAGTTAGAATATTTGCTAGCCTATGGTAGATCTTGATTTGCATGACTTGTGTGATCTCATATTATCCTAAACACTTGAGTGAATGAGTGAAACACTATCTTTGTAAGTCTTCCATGGTTTATTGATTTTCTGATTCTTACAAGTGTTGGTGTGATGTGGATTTTCGGGTTTGATTGTGATGAATCTTATGAGGCATTGCACTTCTCTTCCACTTGAACTTTGATTTATTCTTTTTGTTGATTGAGGACAATCAAGTGTTTAAGTTTGGGGGCGGTTGATAAGCTCGTATTTTGCCTCACTTATCACATTTTTTTCTTTATTATTTCATGCATTTGCATTATTTTAGGTTCAATAATTGAGCATGAGTCTATATTTGTGGGTATTATGCTTGTGGTGGTGAATCTATGCAGGTTTGAGGCCAAATTCATTGGAAACCCGTACCGAAACAGTCACAAATTCTTCCATACGTGAAATCTGAGCTAATGGAGCATGAAAATGGAAAGAACTTTGAATTAGCTTTCCAACGCAACTAGAATCAGGTCTATTGGAGTTCGCGAGCAAAAATTATGGCCAAAATCGTGAGACTGCGCAAGTGAAGGAATTCTGGCAACACAAAAGCCTCTGTATCGATCGACAACCCCCTATCGATCGACACGTGATTTACAGTCGTGTCGATCGACACTGACGTCAGAAAGGCAAAAATTTGCCAGATTTGGAGATTTTCCTTCTCAAGTCCAAAACCTAATGAAGACATAGTTCCCCCTCTATAAATACTCTATTAGAGCTCGAGTTTTAGTCTTCTTTTTCAGTAGTTAATTATTTTACTTTAGCATTTAGTTTACTTTAATTTTTCAATTTTCTTTACTTTATTGCTTTGGAATTCGAAGATTGTCAAGACTTTAAGATTCAATTTCTTTATGTTCCAAGTAAGATAAATGCAACTTAATATGTTTATTTCAATTTGTGTTGTTGGCATGTCTGGCTAGAAATCCTAAAAGGTTCTAGGATTTTCTCCATCCTATTGGTATGTTGTAATTTAATCAAATTCTCTAGTTTTGATTCTAAAATTTATTTTCAATTGAAGGATCGAGAGATGAAAATTGGATTAGATTGATAGTTGTTAATTTGAGACCGAGAGGGGATAATTAACAATAGGAAGAGGGAATTTGATATAATTATTTTCTGTCTCAAAAAGAAGATTCGATTATAGGATGAATATGTATGTTTATCGAGATTTACTAGTTTGTGTTATTGAGACTCAAAAAGTAAAATTCACTTTTTAGTAATCTAGGTTTTAATTGCCCAACTAAGGAATTAATTCCAATTTATCATATTTTCCACCATAATAATTATTTGGGTTTGGATTGATTATTTTATGAATTTTAATTGAATTGGTTGAATTCCCTAGGATCTGTGCTTTTATTTATTTGATTTTATTCAAAAGTTATTTTCCGATTGAAAAACCAACTCTATCAATTTTGGATTGCTCAAATAACGAATTGATAAACTGTGTCCAGTACATGACATATTATCGTTGCATTTTTCCGATAACCATGTGGTTCTTATAAATTTATTTGCTTCCTATGCTATAACTAGTATGCTCTAGTTTAGCATCACGATCAAATTGGCATCATTGCCAGGGATTAGTCAGATTTTATTTTGTTACTGGATTGTATGGATATTTGTTGGATTGAGTTTTTTTTTATTTTATTTTTTACGTGCGTGTGTGAGATTTACCTCTGTTTCGATCGATAGCCCTACTATCGATCGACACAGAAGTATCCTCCATATCGATCGACACAACTGACGATTTCAGCTTTTTGTCTTTCTTTTTAGGTGCATGAACACCGAAGCAAAAGGCAAGAAACTCGAAGCCTATTTTGTTACTGGATTGTTTGGATATTTGTTGGTTGAGTTTTTTTTTATTTTATTTTTTGCGTGCGTGTGTGAGATTTACCTCTGTTTCGATCGATAGCCCTACTGTCGATCGACACAAAAGTATCCTCCATGTCGATCGACAGCCCTCCTGTCGATCGACACAATTGACAATTTCAGCTTTTTGTCTTTCTTTTCAGGTGCATGAACAAAAAAGCAAAAGGCAAGAAACTCGAAGCCTTTGACTCGAAAATTGAAGCCACCTATAGGAGAAACAAAAGCAAGACAAAGGACAAAGAAAGACAGGTTGAGATGGAGAATCCACCAAAAGCACCACTTCAGAATATGACTCCCGAAGAACAGAGGCAGTTTGTTGATGAGGTCCAATAGCTGATGCCGCGCCCCCAAACCGGGCCTATGCGACAGTCCCATGTGCGACACGATGCACGCTATGGGAAGTTGATATTTAAGCTGAAACAAATATTCATGTGGAAGCAATTAAAGGATTAATCGAACACGAAATAAGATCATGAAGTTCGAATAAGTGTTTCGCAGCGGAGAATAGAGTCAATCAAATGATGCAAGCATGATGGGACAATAAATTAATGCATGCTTGAAAGAAAACACAAAGGGCATAATTCAATTTTAGAATGCTTGAACTATTGAGACTATGTATGAAGACATAACTCGTCGTTTCGATACCATAACCAAACAAATTAAATCATACTAGGGGAACAAGAATAACTTAGCATTCATAAGCAAGAATAGATCATATGATAATAAAGAGGTTACATGATTTAGCATCGAATCAACCAAGCATTCATATGTTTAATGCATAATGAGATTTGAAGAAATCTAGATCAAAATATCCAAGTAATATAGTAGTGCAATACATGCCATTCAAAAATTATAATCAAAAGCAACAAAGATTCGATTGTGGTACAAACCGAACAAATTATATAGAACAAAGAACCCATCTCGATTCCACCTTCGATCCCCACCTCATAACGCCGCCTCCACCTTCATCAACCGGTACCTAACGTAGGGAAAATACTCATAGGGGCTAAGTACACGAATGTACCCAGTGATCACGATGTCCCCAAAACAATACATAAATATATCATGAAATCATCGCACACTCATGTATAATACAAAGTTTTATTGAAATCATCATGTATAAGCACAAAACATTTTCCTCACTAGTAAGCTTCCACTCAATTTAGGTACCACATAATCGTTTTCCCCAACATTCCAACTTCTCATGCTCAACAATATTCACACAATCATAGAAATATATATTATTTTTATTTTTTTACACAAAAATTATCCCTTCAATTATTTTAAATAAAATGGAAACAATTATTCCATCAAATAAAATTAGTATTTTATTTTATTTCAATACATTATGATTAATAAATTAATTAATTAATAATACTATTCAATATAATCAATTTAGTACATTAAATATAGTCGGTCTTATTTTCAATTTCTAAATTCCATAATAAAAAACAATCATCTACATTACTTGTCAACAACATATTTTATTTTTTATGGATATTTTAATAATTTATATAAATTTGGTAATCAAGCTATAATAAAATTTATACAATAACATGCAAACCTAAATAATTATTACAAATAAAATTATTTTAAAATTATATTTTTAAAAAATCGCAAGATAGTAATATTTAATAATTTTAATAAATTAATAAAGATAGATTATATGAAATTAATAAATTTATTATTTATATTTATAATCTATACAATCTTTTATAACTTATATATTAATTTTTGTAAATCCGGTACAAATTAATTATTTTTTATAATTTAAAATATTGAATTATATATAATATGTAGTAATATACTATAACGAACAATAAACAACTCATTAATGTAATTATATATATAATTATAGAAATTTACATATAAAATTATAGTCAATTATCACATGTTATTTTATAATTTTAATTTAAATTAGTAAAATAACAGACATAAGTTAACTTTAAAAATGTGGGTACATCAATTCGATTTTTTATGGTTAATTTTATTTAGTATTTTTATTTTATGCTAAAATATATATAATGTGTTCAGTTTGACTTTTTTATGTTACTTAAAATTAGTATTATCTATATATTAAAAATATAAATCATGGATACACCAATTTGATTTATTTTATTTTATTTAAATTATAATTTATTAATTTATGTTATAAATATAAAGTGTGGGTACTTTTGGTAGAAAACTTATATCCTTTGTCATATCTATCAAACACATAACTATTATATATATATATATATTATAATATTTACACCTAAGTGTGACATATATTGGTTTACTAAAATCAAACGATTGATATATTTTTAATTTTTTTAACAATACTTAAATCTAATAATTTTAACGTACGGGTGAAATAATAATCTATGAATATATTAAGTAGAGCCATGTACAATAAATATTTTCGATTTATTATTTATTTAATTGCATAATTTAATGCAACAAACATGAATTTAACCTGACATATTTATTGTTTAAAAATAAACCCCATGTTTTATATCCGATCCCTTTCCCACAAACACACACATGCAAGTCACCACAAATATGGGTAAACCATGCAAACTTAATTTATATACACAAACAGGGGCGGAGGCAGACTTGAAGTTCTGAGGGGAAATATTGGATGTTATTTGAATTAAAATTATTTTTTAATGTTTTGCTTAAAAAATTATTTAATATTAAATTATGAATTAAAATATAATTCGTTACATGTTAAATCAAATTATAATTTACAAAATTATATTCTTTTTTATAAAAATCAACTATTATGAGGAATAAAGGAGTAAAAATATAGTTTTCCACTTTATATTACGATACCACGATATATTATAATAGTTTTAATATTTTAATAGACTTAGTGGTCTCTTAAAACTTAATCAAATAAGGTAAGATAGGAGTGGTCACTCGCTATCTACCCGGTAAGGTTTTATCACCCTTACCTAACCGGTAGTCTTATTAATATCTGAGCTAATGCATTAGACTTACAATACCACGGGGGTAGCCTGTCACGCCCCGATTTGTAAACAAGACTTAAATAAGATAATTGAGGCACATCGGGAACGAGACTTGCACTTGGGATATCAATCAATAAGAAGAGTTCAAGCAAATAAGAAAGAAACCATCACACTACTCCCAAGTTAAGCAAAATATATTAAAGGGGTGCCTCCTCAAGAAGGGATCGTAGCTTCTTGAGTAACCAAATATCAGAGTATTTATGATGTCATCAAAAGGTTAACAAAAGATAAAGAGTTTCAGCAGCGGAAAGTTATCAATGAAGTATGTATATGAAGATACATACTTCAGTATCTAACTATTACAAAACGAATCTTCAGCTCCACTTCGACTGCTGCCTCGTACTCTTGCTCCAAAAGCTTCTTTTAACCTGCGCATTTTAGAAACAATGCGAGGGGCCAAGTACAAATTATACTTAGTGAACACATGCCCGAAACATACATAGATATAAGTTTGTCATGCCTTTTTAATCGGGTCGCACATGGGATTTTAAGTTTGAAATCCTCCCATTGCACCAAAACATTTCATGAATGAGCATGCTCCTTTTTACTTTGTTAAACTATCTGCAAAAGATTATGTGACTGGGAGGTGGCCACCTACCACAGTGACGATGCTAGTCCGAGTAGGGCATGACCCCTAGCATGTCGCATCATAGTGCACTAACCCGAGGTATCTCTTTCACTACCTGGGTACGATCGATAAGACTAGCAATACGCAGAGTCAACATCCACGTTGAATACGTTTGATGTTCTTCTCTGAGTGGGGTTCCCCCACTGAGAGGACAGATAGCAAACACAAAACAGTAGGCAATGACAAAGCAGTTTAAAACAAAACATTTCATTTCATGCTTGATATGTTTTGAAAAGAAAACATCATTTCATGTTTTTAATTTGGCCCACTATATAGGGGTAAAAGAAAGCCCACCTTGAGTAGGTGCGGTTACGTGATTGGTTGCTCTAGCAATTGATCTTCTCCTTCCCCTTTCCTATTACATAAGGAATACGAGTAAATCCTCAAGGGATAATAGATTATTTAAAATCTAACTCATCAATTAATTCTAGACTCTTAATCGATCTTGGACTTCTCAAGTTTGAGCCATCGGATAAGGATATGGAAGAATGACTTGGCAATTTAGTTTGACGAACAAGGTAGTCAAACGTTACTTCAATAGCTCGTGGTTCAACATCGAGCATTAATTCAAGGAACATGAATAATAATTCAATTTAATTGATCAAAACAAATGACTTCGTCAAAGTGACTAGGCTCTTTCAGGAGTTTAAGATTGAAAGAAGTTTCATTATGAATCATTGTACATTGCTTGAGAGTATAAGAACTCATCAAGTTGTTTCAATGAAATAATCGAGGAGATTATTGATCTTAGATGAAGATCAATTAAGATTTCAAAAGTTAAGGTTTAACAAGTTTGATTTAATAATAAGCTTCAAGGAAGTTCGAGTTACAAGAGTTCGGTCAAGCAATTCAAATTGATTTGAACTGAATGGATTCTCGAAGAGGTTATAAGAGATAACATCTCTTCGTCGATTGATACAAGGAATATCAAACGAAATCAATTTGATTTGAATTAATTGAATGAAGGATTTAGAATTTAAGGAAATGTTATTTGAGTTGATTGGTATGAAGGGTATCGAAAGGTATGAAAGACAAATCGAATCGGTCGAAGAAAGAACAAAATGTGGGAAATTTCACTCTGTCTCGACCGAGATGGAGTGCATCTCGACCGAGATGGATGCATCGACCAAAATGAAGTGTATCTCGACCGATATGAGCATATCGACCGAGATGAAACACATATCGACCAAAATGAATGGGAATTGGCCGTCTCGACCGGGATGAAGTCCATCTCGACCGATATAGCCATATCGACCGAGGTGGCTTTCATCTCGCTCGATATAGCCATTTCGACCGAAATGGAGTCTATATCGGCCGAAACAGAGGCTGCATGCCTTCCGGCGGAAATTCTTATTTTTGGCTCAAATGGTTATCCGGGCTCGTCCAATCGATTTCTAACAACACCAAATGATTTTCTAACAAGTATAACGAGTCTAGACATGATTTAAACCATCAAAACATGTTGGAATTGAGATTTAACCGCAATATTACCATATTGGACAAATATACCAAAAATGCTCCAAAATCAACACAAATCGATTCCTAGGTCGATATATCGTTTCTAGGCTCATAATATAACACGCTAAACATGCATACGTACTCATAAACTCAATATCAAGCCTAGATTATCACATTTATCAACTAGGGCAAAAATCATAACATGCTTAAATCGATAAAATAGCTAGAGGGAGGTTCGATTTATACCTCCTTGATGTTTCTAGACCGTCGTAAGCTTGATCAACCCTTAGTTCGTCGATTTCCCACTTCAAAACAAAAGGGAATAGAAATCTAAGGTTGGAAATGAAAAGGAAACGAAGAGAGGGTTCCGAAAAGGTATAGTTTTACCTTAAAAACTTCTCGCCGGAGCTTCGTCGGAGCTCGCCGGAATTTCGCCGGAGATTCGCCGGAAATTCTTTGGAGAGAAGTATGAGAGAAAGTGAAAGTGAAAATTGTAAAGGAAGCCTTCTATTTATAGAAGGGAGGCGAGGGTAATTTCGGAATTACCGAAAGTCAAAAAGGTTAAAGTGGTTGTCATTCGCTTGTCACATCGGTCACTTTAACATCACCTCACGTCAACTCCACATCTCTTTGCGTCATTGCACGGGAGACCGTAATATTTCGTCTACCCGCGAATATTTATCGATCAATATTATCCGATACGAAAATGTCGGGTCATTAATTAAATTATCGATATTAATTATTAATTTAATATTTAATTATTATCCTTGAAATAAGATTGGCAATTAAATAAATGCCCAAAATAATAAATTTCCAAATCAAATCGATCGCATAGCTTCGAATTAAATTCGATGGCAAAATATAAATTTCAGAAATTCGATAAATACATTTAAAACCGGTTACAAAATCCATAGCTATTGCATCCCATTTCCATTCAGGAATATCAAGCGGCTGTAATTTTCCATACGGCCTTTGATGCAATGCTTTTACTTGTTGACATGCCAAACATCGTTCTACGGACAGGGCTATGTCTCGCTTCATGCCTTCCCACCAAAATTTAGACTTCAAGTCTTGATACATCTTTGTTCTTCCAGGGTGGGCAGTGTACGGTGTTTCGTGTGCTTCTCTCATGATTTCTTCTTTCAAATCATCAACCTTTGGCACACACAATCTTCCATCGTACATTATGGCATTATCGGAAGCTTCTTGAAAGTTTGCGGCCTTCTTCTCACGAATCTGAAGTCGTATCTTCTCCAAACCTTCATCCTTTCTTTGTGCTTCCACAATTCTCGTCCTTAGATCAGGACTTGCCAATAAGGCTGCTATTCTCATACTCACCATTTCTGGTGGTGTGACTAATTCAAGATTCAACTTTTCAAAATCCTTGATCAATTCGTCCTTTTGCGTTATCACAGCACAAGCTTTGGCTGGAGACTTTCTGCTCAACGCACCAGCTACTAAATTAGCTTTTCCTGGATGATAATTAATGATCAAGTCATAGTCCTTCACTAGTTCTAACCATCTTCTTTGCCTCATATTCAGATCTTTTTACTCAAAGAAATATTTGAGGCTCTTGTGGTCAGTGAAGATCGCACATCTAGCTCCATAGAGATGATGTCTCCAAATCTTCAGTGCATAGACAATTGCTGCTAATTCTAGGTCATGCGTTGGGTAGTTTAATTCATGCGTCCTCAATTGACGTGATGCATATGCAATTACTTTGCCTTCTTGCATCAATACACAACCTAGACCATTTTTGGAGGCGTCAGTATACAACTCATAGTCTTTATCTGCTTCTGGTACTGCCAAGACTGGGGCAGTGGTTAAGAGTTCTTTCAAGCGTTGAAAACTCGCTTCGCACTCTTCAGTCCAAGTATACTTGATTCCTTTCCTCAAAAGTTGCGTCATTGGTCTGGTGATCTTAGAAAATCCCTCGATGAATCTGCGATAATATCCTGCCAGTCCAAGAAAACTTCGAACTTCGTTCGGGGTTTTAGGAGCTTCCCACTCCTTCACAGCTTGTATCTTAGCTGGGTACACTTTAATTCCTTCAGCGGATACTATGTGTCCTAAAAACATCACTTCTTTCAACCAAAATTCAGATTTGCTGAACTTAGAGTACAGTCTCTCCTTTCGCAGGGTTCTCAAGACTGTTCTCAAATGTTCTCGATGTTCCTCTTCACCCTTCGAGTAGACAAGGATGTCATCTATGAAGACTAGGACAAAATTATCTAGATATGGATGAAACACACGATTCATAAGATCCATGAATAATGCTGGTGCATTTGTCAATCCAAAAGGCATCACTACAAACTCATAGTGGCCATATCTTGTTCTGAATGCGGTCTTAGGAATATCCGTTGAACGGATCTTGAGCTCATGGTATCCAGACCTGAGGTCAATCTTCGAAAAGACCTTTGCTCCCTTAAGTTGATCAAAGAGATCGTCGATTCTTGGGATTGGATACTTGTTCTTCAAAGTGAGTTTGTTCAGCTCGACGTAATCAATGCACATGCGCATAGACCCATCTTTCTTCTTCACAAAAAGTACAGGTGCTCCCCAAGGCGATGCACTGGGTCGGATGAATCCCAAATCTAGAAATTCTTGCAATTGCACCTTCAACTCTTGCAGTTCCTTGGGGGCCATTCTATACGGAGCTTTTGAAATAGGAGCTGCACCTGGTTCAAGGTCAATAACAAATTCTAGTTGCCTATCTGGCGGCAATCCAGGTAGCTCATCGGGAAAAACATCTTCGAATTCCCTTACGACATCTACATCCTTAACAGTAATGTCCTTCTTGGCATCTTCATCGAGATACACGAGGAAATCTTGACTATCCTTTATACTGGCCAAACGGTATGCTTGCATGGCAGAAATTAGGGGAATCCTTGTTCCCTTCCGAACTCTATGCAAGTACACTGGTTTTCTTCCAGCTTGCTCAAAAGATACAATCATATCCTTGCACTGAATGGTAGCTTTGTTTTATTTCAACCAGTCCATTCCTAGAATCACGTCTACATCTTTCATTTGTAGGACGTTCAAACCATTGGCTCTTAATATGCATGTTCCAAAAGAGATTTCTAGGGTCGGGCAGACAAAGTTTGAGGGAGTTGATCCACCGGTCGGAGTGATTACACACAATTCGTTCTTAGTTCTCTCGGTACTAAGCCCTAGGTTCTGGATACAATCTTCAGATATGAATGAATGTGATGCGCCAGTATCAAAAAGCACAATGATCGGTGACTGGTTTACTAGTCCCATACCTGTCAGGTTTCCCTGATCTTCCTTCTCCTTCAGCTGTTCGAGAGCGTAGGCTCTTCCTTGACGTGCTGGCTGCTGAGCTGGCTGATGTTGATTTTGCTGCTGCGGCGATTGCGGTTGCGGTTGCGGCTGCTGAGGCACCTGCTGAATCGGCCTGGCTTGAATAGCACGGTTGCGGTTGTTCTTGGGTTTCTGCTGGCCTTGCAGTGCTCGTAGTTGAGTATTGCTTTGGCGCTGATTCCAAAAATCTTGGCGATTGTTACCCTGGCGACACTGTGACGAATAGTGTCCCATCTTCCCGCAGTTGTAGCAGTTAGCACGAAGTGCAGCGCATTCTCCTGGGTGGTCTCTTCCACAACGGTTGCAGCGTTTGACAGCAAAGTTTCCTTGATGATTGTTCCCTTGATTCTAAAAGTTCCTCGGATTATCAGCTGGATTATTGCGAAAATTCTGGCTGCCCTGCCAGTTTCTCCTCTGTCCGGTTGCCAGGGTCTGTGGAACATCGTCCTGCTTTCTTTTCGTTCCTGATACAGTGGGTTGCTCGGGCTTGTTGGCCAAGAGAGCAGCTCGCAGTCCATTCCTCAGTGCTGCTTCGATGTTCAAGGCTCGCTGAAGTGCGTCGGTATAATCTAACCCAGTCAAGCAAGCAAGAGAGGCTTGGATGTCTGTTTTCAGTCCAGACATGAACTGAAGCGCTTTCTTCTGCTCGGTGTTCACCGCGTCTGGAGCATACTTTGACAGACTGTTGAACATCCGGTCATATTCTGTAACGGACATCCCTCCTTGCACTAGGCGGTGAAATTCCGCTTGTTTCTGGACTCGGTACGTCAGAGGGATGTACTTGGTGTAGAATTCCGCCTTAAATTGATCCCAAGTTAGGGCATCCTCTTGCTCAGGAGTGAGCGTCTACATATGAGTATCCCACCAATGTTCGGCTTCGTCAGTCAGTTGGAAAGAAATGCACTGGACTTTCTCTCGGTCAGTGCAATCAAGTATCCTGAAGATCCTCTCCATGGACTTTATCCATGTTTCAGCTTTAGGCGGATCTTCGATTCCGTCTAGCAGTGGCGGATTTTGTCGGGTAAAGATTTCTCCGATTTTCTAGGCTCGGCAGGAGGTGGTTGCATCTCCTCGTTATAGTGCTCCCAATTTTGTTCTTGTTGGGGTCCTTCGCCTTGGTTTGGATTTGGTCCCTCTGGGTTCAATTGAGGTTGGCCTCTTCCACGACCTCGTCCTCGTCCTCGGCCTCGGCCTCGGCCTCTAGCAGGGACTTCTCTAGGCGGCATCCTGCAAAGTAAATAGTGGTTAAAAGGGTATTCAGGATCCTAAATACGCACAATGCGTATCGAAAAATCCTTATGAGGATTGCACATTCATATTTCAACACTTGAGTAGTGTAGGTTATCCCACAATTTAGGGTTAGCATATTATGAGGGATAGTACTTGTTGGTCTCGGTTTATCAGAGTTTAAACAATACGCAGCGGAAATAATATAAATTGATTGATTTCTTTGCACTCTACTAGCACACAGCTGACAACTGGCAACTGGTCAGCTGGTGCTGGTTACTAAGTATGCAGCTGACAACTGGTCAGCTGGTGAATTAATACTTAGAATATTTTAGCCAAGTTTGCACAGTTATATCAGTTTCAGAACATACACCAGCACTTGAGTGCTGGGTTTTAAATCAGAATGTAAAGCAGAAAACTGATAAATGACAAAAGGATTTATAGTGGTTCGATCAATCGATCTACGTCCACTCTCCAGTCGAAGCACTGGAAATTTCACTATGAGCAATCGGTTACAGGTTGCCTACGATCTATCTCTAGCTGGTGAATGCCTTGTCCACCAGTTCACTAGATCAACCGCTCTCGGTCCTGGTTTCCTCTTCAGCTCTCTTCTGCTGATGGAGTGCGAGCACGTCACTTCAACCTCCACAGCGATTTGGGTGTTTAGTTCTCCCAAGAACGTAACTCCTTTTGCGGCAAGGTTCGCCCGTAATAACTCAAGTGCTAGAATGCACAGGAGCTGCTGTGAACTTCCTCGAAGAGAAAGAACACCAAATGAGATCTCTAAACTTACAAGCGTAAAGCTTGAAGTCTCGTGTTTGAATAAATCAACACACGGAAAGCTTTTTGAAAAGCCTCGAAATAACTTGCAGTAATTTTGGTGGTTGAGCAGAGATATCTGAGTATTCAATGTGTCAACCGAACAAGCGAGAGATCCAGAGAGAGAGAGAGAGCTTTGAATGTTGGTAGTTGCGACGTATTTATAGCCGCAGGAACCGATTCAAACTTTCTAGCCGTTTGGACGCATCCGGAAAGGTGTCAGACCTCGGATGTCCTTCTGACGGCGGCAGGTATGCTTTTCCGGAGAAAGGCCATACCTAAGACCGCTTTATCTGACACAGATCTCTTTGTGTCAGAACGGCTCTCTCTGTCAGTCCGAGGAATAAGACTGGTGTCTTGTGACTGATAGACTTTAAGTTATCCTTCCTTAAAGTCATACTCTGTCAGTCGATTCCTCAGAGAATCTTCTTCTTGTCTCTACGGCGCTGGGAGAGAGAATCTGGAATTCTGCTGGTAACATCCGACTGGTAGATCATTCTGGTGATCTTGTGCTGGCAGTCTCTGCTGGTGACTTGCCCTGGCATCATCAAAGTCTACCGAATGTCTAGATGTTAACTCTTCTCGGAATCTCCCATGACTGGTGAAATCACCACTGGTGAATAGTGTAAGTAGGAACACGTATTCTCCTGGTAAGGTTTGTCAGCCGCCTGCTGATGAAACCCTTCCCAACTGGTGAACAGTAGCCAGTCATATGCACTTCTCACCGCTGGTGAACAGTAGCCAGTCATATGCACTTCTCACCGCTGGTGAACAGTGTCAGCGCGAGTCTTTGTCAGCCGCCTGCTGATGAGACTTTTCCCAACTGGTGAATAGTAGCCAGTGGTAAGCTCTTCTCATGCTGGTGAACAGTGTCAGCATGAGTCTTGATCAGCTGCGACTTACAACTCAAAAGCCTAAACAGGACTTTACATTTGAGACTAGAGCTATGTAGAGACAACTGACGCTGGTAGGACTTAGGATTTGATCCACCAAAACTATAATCTAAACAAATAAGCTACTGGGAAAGGAAACCTTGGACAGATTTCCCAACAATTTCCCCCTTTTTGGTGCGATCAAAGCCTAACCAGCGAGCACTCAGCTGATGAGGAAGGTTACAAAGGATTTCAGGGTTTTACAAGTGGAACCTATCAGATCTAAACCCATGAAATTACTTCCTCAACATCAGCTCTAACTAAAAAATCTTCCCCCTCAACCAAGGAAAGATATTGCTCGTTTAAAAAATATGGAAATTAAGAACAGATCAAATAAGCATGTAAATAAGTTTAACATGCAAGATGAGTGCTGGGGCTGATTACACTGGATGTGTAAATTCAGCTGGTAAGTAAAAACTTAGACAATTGTTGGACAATAAGAGATTGTCATCAACTTGTCAGTTAATCATTCCATTAGAGATATAGCAATTACATGTACAATGAATGGTAACTGACTAGTCTAACAGATTTACTTACAAAACATAAAGAGGTTAGACTATGGCTTAGAGGATGATCCTGGTGACTGAGTTCGACCACCGGTTAAGGACCTCAGGATCGCAGTAAGAGCAGCCATGTCTTCTTCTCTCTTCTGCCTCCATTCTGCAGCAATCCTTCTCTCTTCGGCTGCGAGGCGTCTCTCTTCCTCAACAATTTTGGCCCTCTCCTCTTCAGCCCGTGCTCGCGCACTTTCCCCCTCTTGGATCCGCGCCAAAAAGGTGGTGACACCGGCGGTGACGGACTCCATTTGTTGCGTTACATCAGCTTGGAAAGTGGCGAAGCGCTGATCCATCCTGGCATCAATGTAAGCAAGGAGTTGCGCAGGAGGATGAATTTTAGAGATTGGCTGCGCTGAAACTTCAATGGAAGAGGAGGGCACATCAGGTACGGAAGGAGCCGTTGCTGGTTCAGATTCAGCTGATATCTCCATTGGGGCTGGCTCTTCCGCTGGCACTGCAGCAGCTGCTGGCTCCTCCGCTGGCACTGCAGCTGCTGTTGGCTCCTCCGCGAGCACCGCGGCTGGTGCTGGCGGGCCTTGTTCAAAAGCAGGTGGGGCTGTGAGGTCCACCAGCTGCCAGTCCTCATGATAAGGGACAAGGTCGCCCAAAACCATAGGAACAGGGGGGACGGCAGTGGTCAGTCACCAACCTCTGGAGGGATCCTCCTCCACAATGTGGTCTACCAGCAGAGCGCTGGCAGCCATATCAAAGAAAATAGCGAAATATGGAGGGATCCGGGGGAGAGCGGTGAGGACCTTCAAGCGACGGAGCGCGTAGATCAGCTGGTATCCACGGCTGGTGGGCTGGAACTGGAGGAATGGCAACTTAACCATTTTTGGCCTAGGGAGGCCGGAAGTCCCAGTCAGCTGTCTGAATTCTGTAATTTTCTTCAAACGGCGCCTGATTCGCCTGGTAGACAGCTGCTGGTGCATTTCAGGATCAGAATCCATGAATGCATTCGCCCATGCCTCCTCTGATCTCCAGTAACCAAGCCCTAGCCTGGCATACAGAACAGCGCACTTTTCTACTGTCAGCTGGCGCTGGCATAGGTCGAAAATCCTCCACCTCCGGAACTCCAGACATAGTTCCGGATTCACCCTCCACAGTCTTCGGTAGCTGGTTATCATCTCGTCATTGACGGCATTTTCCACCTCCGCCGTGATGTTTTCAGCATACTCATAGAGAGTGGAATTGAAGTACTCTATCGGCTGCAGGGGCAGACACCAGTCATAGATCCTCGAAGAGTATACCGACTGGTGGGGGACTCCGCTGATGGGGATGATATTGAATGCTGATGGCTCAGGCACTCGTGAATCTTGAAACGCCATTGCCCCGCGGTGCTCCCACCGATGTACTCCTGTCACTCGTGATTGGAAGGTGTCTTCATCAATCAGTTGATGATCTTGGATGCAGAGCAAGTATGACCTCCTTTCTGCGCGCACATGACGTGCTGGCGCTGGCCGTCCAGAAGATCTAGATTCTTCTAAAATTTGTGGACGACTGGCAGGACGACGAACCTTATCTGCAAGGTCTGGGAACAGAACCCTTGGCTCCATCCTCTGCACCATGGAGTGATGTATCACCTCCTCAGCTGGAGCAGCTGGCTCCTCAGCCCTTGGCTCCTCTGCATCCTCAGAATCTGAGCTCATGTCCGAAAAACTCGCCAATTTTTCCGGGGTGGTCGCCCGCTCCTCAACTCCTCCACTGGCACCCCCGTGCGCGGCCAGTGGGTCTTCTTCACCTCCACCACCCCCTTGCGCGGGTGGAGGGACTTCAGCGACCTCCTCCTCCTGGTACTTATCCACAAGGGATAGTACGTCCTCATCAGCACCCATGACCATCAGGCGCGTAAATGATTCTTCTGATAAGATCTGGCCTGGAGCTGGTGCTGGTGGCTTTGCACTTGTGGTTGGGGCAACTTCCCATTTGCCTTTGGCCACCTGGTGCACCTGCTCCGCCAGTTGCGCCTGACGTCTGGCCTCATGCTCAGCCTGCACCTTTGCAAAGGCTTCATCGCGGGCTGCCAGCTCAGCCTCTCTTTTCCGCTGGTCGGCCAAGGCCTTCAGTCTGGCCTGTGCCTGCTTCTTCCTTACAATGGAGGCTTGTTGTTCCTTCTTCGCTTGCTCCACCAGCTTCTGAGCTCTGGTTTGAACCCTCTTTCGCTTCCGGGTCATCCTTTCTATGGTCTCCTCCTCAGTCAGTCCAAGAACGGACTTCTTGACTGGTATCGAGATCTTCCCGGATGCTGGCTCATAGGCAGCAGCTGGCTGGGGCTGCTGGCGCTGGTGGGTCTTGGGCTTCTTGCTTGAAGGGGGCTTGGGGGCTGGCACTTGTGCTGATGCCCGTGGATGTATGCCAGTTGCCTTCTCCACTGCATCTTCCATAGAGACGAATAAGGATTCGACCTCTAGCTTCCTTTTAAGCTCATCCTTGGCCGCAGCTGGCAGTGGGAGAGCCACAGCTGGCACTTCCTCCCATGTCTGTTCTGCATCTTCTTCAGAAACAGACTCTTCGGGGTCCACAGCCGTCTTCCCCTTCAGCCGGCGTGGCTTCTTGTAGTCGGGGACAGGTAATTTCACCTTTGTGGCTGGGATGAAGTCTGACCCGACCAGTTGCTCCCCCTGGTCGATCCGGTCTCCCATCTCCACTTCCAGTATGTGGCTGATGCGCAGGCCAAAAGACACTGCGTGGAGAAACTTGCCTTCAGCCTTCACCGTACTGTTCTTCTCTACATTCTCCAGCAACCGGCCGAAGATGAATTCAGCCCAGTTGCCATATATGCCGTCCTCCAACGCGCACATAACTGAGAATTTCTTCAGGCTCTGTTCGGCATAGGAGCCGACCTCGCATTGTAGCATGCGCACTACAATGTCACACACCATCTGCCAGAAATCTTCCATTTCTGACTTCTTCATCCCCGTTTTGAAGACAGTCACTTCTGGCTTCTTCCATTCGGTCCACCTCCTCCGGAACTCCACCGTATCGTCCTTGAAGTACGTGGCCACCTCTTCACCAGTACTCCTCAGCCCAAATAGGTTGGCTAGGTACTCTACGTCGATAGTCATCAGATGTCCGAACACTGACGTGGTGAAGGACTTCCTGTCGTCAGCAATCACCGCACGAGCATAGAACTCGGCGACGAGATGTGGGTGGAATGTCCTGGGAGTTGCCGTCAAGTACGGTCGGAGCTGTTCGTGGTCGATCATCTCCATCAGCTCCTCACCGAAATGTTTCTCGGCCAGTTTATCATTCAAGATTTTCTCCTTCTGGACTTGGGCGGTGCGAATCTATGCGTGAGAGAGACGATGGCGGGTGGCTGCTTTATTCAGCGAGACGAGCTTGCTGAAAGGATAGGTATAGTCAATATCTTCTTCCTTCACAATGCCTGTAAAGGTAGGCATGTGAGCTTCGGCTAATGGTAAGTCTAAGGATTCAGTAGAAGAAGATGATTTATCAGCAGCGGGTTTGGATGAAGATCCCATATTTTCAGGGAGTAAGGGTTGGGAATTCTTAAGGAAGATGAATCAGAAAATATGTTCGTAAATTAGGAAGGAATGATAAGAGTTTTCCCGATCATGAATGATCGCTATTTATACTGGTGCCAAGCTGGTTTGGATGGACGAGATTAATTCGTCAAAAGTGAGGATCGACGGTCATCAGCTGGCACGATTCCCTTTGGCGACGTGCGTGGACGTGCTGACGTGGGCTGCTACGTGTAGCTGACATGGCACACGCTGATTGGTCGCAAATGTCCTTTTGACCGCGCAGTCACTGTGCGCATTAAATGTGGCATTAAATGTCGCATTAAATTCTGAGATACGCACACGCCAGAGGATTTGAACAATCCCGCCATTTCTGCGACAGCTAGCACGACTCTTGGACTTCAAGAGATCGTCAGTTGAGAGCTGGGACTCAACTGGTCATCAGTAGATTACTTGGTCATCAGTAGTATATGCCAGTTGATCACTTCCCCCTGTCAGCATGGCCTCCTTACCAGTTGACAACTGGTACTCACAACTGGTTCCTGTGTAAGACAAATTGAGAGCTCGGACTCAATTTTCACCAGTCGTAGGAAATTCGCCAGTTGTCTGCTGACAACTTGAAGGATTAAGAAAATTGAGAGCTTGGACTCAATTTTATTCCGCATAATCTTCTCCTTCAGGAATCCATCTTCTCACCATCGCTGGGAATTGGGAGCTGGGACCCAATTTCTTTTGCTGATGGTGTTTGTCTACTGACAAATATGAAATGAGAGCTGGGACTCATTTCCTTGGCCATTTATGGGATAAGGCCTGCCAGTAGATACCACCTGTGGTTTTGAGCTACCACTAAAGAAAACAAGGAAGACTAAGAGCTTGGACTTAGTCTTAATCAGCATCCTTCAGAAAATCAAGAACGGAATGAGAGCTGGGACTCATTCTTCCTCAACATTAGGGCTCGCATCAATCTCCATAAGACCGAGTTTGATGCACAACTCCTTGAATCTTGCTTCTGGCAAAGGTTTGGTGAAAATATCAGCCAGTTGATCGTCAGTTCTGATGTACTCTACGCTGATATCCTTCTTCTCGACATGATCTCGTATAAAGTGATGTCGAATATCTATGTGCTTGGTCCTAGAATGATGAACCGGATTCTTAGTTATGCACATAGCGCTGCTGTTGTCGCAATAGATGGGTACACAACCAGTGTCCACTTCATAGTCTTCCAGTTGTTGCTTGATCCAAAGAATTTGAGCACAGCAACTGGCAGCGGCAACATATTCAGCCTCAGTAGTAGATGTAGCAACTGAGTGTTGCTTCTTGCTAAACCAGCTGATTAGCTTGTGTCCTAGAAACTGACACGTACCACTGGTGCTTTTTCTATCTATTCGGCATCCAGCAAAATCTGAATCTGAATACCCA
>JAPKLW010001711.1:2126-44359 GCA_026898455.1 Plectranthus barbatus
GATAAAATTATATTTCGATCAAAATGTACATAAATGTCTCACAATATCACACCAAACATATATCTCAAAGAAAACTCACTTTTATTATTATTTTATTTAACAATAATACATAATTTAAATTCAAACATCTAAATTTTCCAAAGAAATTGGAATACGTGAGCTCTTGGTACTCTTATTTTATACTCTCTCCGTCCCAATTAAATAGACCCTCTTCTTTTCGGCACGGGAATTAAAATTGTAAGTGTAAATGGAATTAATATTTTATTGTTAAGTGTGAAAAAATTTATTATATTTAAAAAAAGACCAATTTAGTTGGGACACCCAATTTAGTAAGAAAATATATATATTAGGCTGGGACGGAGGGAGTACATTGTAACGCCACCATTCTCGAAGAATACGATTTCAGAGATGGCCCCACCTACTTACATAAACATATATTTTCTGGGTTGTAGTTAGATTTTTATATATTGCTTCTCCAACATTTTATTTTTCAATTATTAAATACTTTTTACTTACGCAATAGCTTTTTAATTGTTAATTTCCCGAATTTAATCATCCAAAATACGACAAAAACACAAACAAAGGGAGAAAAAAAAAGCTGCTGATTTGTCTGTTTTCAATAGATGATAATGTAAACAGACTGAATTTGGACAGAATAATTCTCCTCTTTATTTTTTTCTTCTTGAAATTGTTGTATTCTGGAAATGGAGAATGAATGTTGAAGAATAAGTCATAATAATAGTAGGAAAAAAAAATTTAAAAAGAAGAAAATAAATGATAGTATATAATTATATATAGTGTGACAGAGATGTTGGTACAACAAAATAAAGCCTAAAAAGCCAGAATTTGCTGAGCCAACATGAGTTAGATAATATTAATTGATATTTAATATCTAGGGTTTATGACCATCTCTAGCTAGCGGCGCTGATTAATTACTATTAATAAGAATTGGTACCAATAATTAAATTTTTCTTTAAATGTTTGAGCAGTTTAATAAATTTAATGACAGTACTAGTCAAGGGATCATGCATCCATCCATCCATGTATATATAATTTGTTTGTGAATTCGAATTCTATCAATATTCTTTTTTATCAAGATATATATATCACATCAAACTGTGATTGAATAATATTAAAACAAAGAGAAGCAAATTTGATGGTAGATGAGACAATCTATGAAGTAGATGAGACTTTATGAGAGAGAGAGAGAGAGAGGGGTATGGCCTACAACAATATTCTGTGACTATAGATATTATTGTTGTGATCATGCCTACTTTAATTTGGTGCTTGTATTTCCAAATTCATTGTATTTCACCTCCCTCATATTCTACCATCATTCTTTTCTTCCTCAAAATAGATATTTCTTTTTTTCCTTTTTCAAATTTTATATTAAAAAAAAAGAACAAATTGATCATATCATTTTGACATGAAAATCTAGCTTTTGGATACCATCTCCAGTTTATCAGCCTATATCTTCAAATTATAGAATACTAGATCAACACTTTTTCATTTTTAAAAAAATAAGATATTTTTGAAAAACATGCATGATTTAGTTTGGAAAAGATTAGTTGATGATTTTAAGATGTTGGAAGATATATAAGAAGAAAGGGAAGGTCTTGTGTTAGGCAGGCCTAAACGATTTAGGCGGGTTTTATCCATTAATCCAAGCACAAACCCATATAATATACCCTAATTAAGATTAATAAACCCTATTTGGGATGGATCAACCCATTTGGATAGGATAAAACCCGTCTAAATCGTTTAGGCCTGCCTAACGCAAGTTTTTGCCAAGAAGAAAGTGTTGATAATGTATGGAAAAAGACATGATTCCCCATGCACTCACAAAAAATGTATAAGGATGCCCTATTTTTTGATTTGAAAATGAAATTTGTTGGCCAGAACTGGTAATGAATGAATCCACCAAATACAGACAAACAACACGGATGCTGGTAAAACATCAGCAAGTTTTTTTCTGTCTTAGCTTCTCTTTTCCTCTCTTTTCCTCTATGCATTCATAATTTCATATTCGTATCGAGTCGGGTCGGGTTTTGATTTACTTGTTATTGAGTTGAGTTCGAGTTTAATTAATTTTAGTTTATGAAATTCAAGTTTTATAGAGCTTTCTATGCATACATACATATATATTTAAATATAATAATGATATTCTTTACAAAATATTGTTTTGTAATTATAATAGTAGAGATTTTATATTCACTAAAACCCAATTTTTATATAGGTTGGAAAGTAAAATATAAGTTTTTTTTTTAAAATCTCACAATTGCTAAATTTTTTTTCTTCTTTTTAATACCAATTAGGGGTGGGAATAGGCCGGGCTACCGGACAGGGGCCTACGGCCTAGCCTACCACAGGCCAGGCCAGGCCAGACCAATTTCGTAAATAGGTCAGGCTTAGGCTATTTAAAAAGCCTATTTAGCTAAGCAGGCCCGGGCTCAGGCTCGAAAATAGGCCCACTAAGCCTAACAGGCCGGCTTATGAAAATAATCATATATTATAAAATCAATTAAATATATATATTATCTAGAATTAAAAATTTATTTATGATTTATGAATAATAAAATAAGTTAAATAAATCATTTGTTACTAAATAATATATTTATCTAATTTATTAAATGTATTTGTTATTGAAATAACATAATATATTTATAACTTAAAAATAAAATATACTCCCTCCGTCCCGGTGAAGTAGTCCCTTTTCTTTTCGGCACGGAGATTAAGAGTTGTGAGTGTAGTGGAATTAATATTTTATTGGTGAGTGTGAAAAAATTTGTCTTTTTAGGAAAGTGGGACTAATTTATGGGACAAACAAAAATGGAAAATGGGACTACTTCAATGGGACGGAGGGAGTACATTATAAATTCAAACTTGTAACATTTTTTTTTTTTGTCATAACTTTTACCACTACACTCCGAAAACGGGAAAGCATGTTGATTTTCTTTGGAACTAATAAACTGAATATTGCAGAGAACTTGATTCAATTACAATTTTATAAACTCTTTGAACATTTGGTAGCAATATAGCATGATTTGTTTTGATATGATGCATTAATATTATATATAATAAGAAATGCAAATTGATCGAGTTCATTTCCCATAACACAAAAGGTTGGAAAAGTAGTATTGGATTCAAAAAATCTAAAAATCAGGCTAATAATGTCAGTGACATAGAGCTTTAGACAGAGTTTAATTGTCTGACTTAATTTGTACGACTCAGGCCATCTACTTTTGTTGAAATTTTAAGATGCATGAATGCAATTTTAATCCCTACGATTATATATTACGCCTCCTCACATTTAATTTCCTTCACACCAACTACATAAAATATAAATGCTATATTAAAATTTTAACAAAAAAAAATTAGACTATAAACTAATTACAAAAGGAACTTGGGCATATTCGAGGAAGGACAAAATACCTACAATTAAAAATCAAATAAGGGTAAAGGAAGGTCAGTCAAAAAAAAAAAAAAAAAAAAAAACTTAGTGACCAACTGAAGACTTCGAAGTATATAATTATATAATGTTGAAAGTCTCATATTCTTACAAGCCGGTTTTAATAGTATAATATATCTAACTTAATGATCAACACTGTTTTTTTTCCCAATCATATCATCATAATTTGATGATTTATGAAAATTGCATTGTTTAATTGAATAAATGTCAAACAAGTATAAAATATTAGGAGAATCTTCTAGCATTCCAGCCAATGAAACTTAGCCAAAATCCTAGGAGTCAAATTAACTTTACATGAATTTATAAAAATCTCAAAACTGTTAAATGATTATTCTTTATGAAATTGGATAAATAATTAATTAGAATGATGGTTTTGAAAGAAAACACACTTTGGAGAGGAAGAAATTCAAATTTAAATTTATTTAATCATATATATATCTTGTCGATATCCGGTTTCTTTTTTTTCTCTAGGTAACCAACCGTGTAGGTTGTCTTTTTGTATGTTTGTTTTTTAATACAAGTTTCATCCTATCTTTTGTAAGAAAAAGATAAAGTTTTGAGACTTTTTAAGTAAATATTCTTTTGAGATTGTTGAATGGTAGAGATTTGATTGAAAGAAACGGTGATATTTTGATAGAAATATGTAATAAAATTATAAACAACTATTCAAAAGGGATGCTTTTTTTAGTTTCTTGGCAATGTTTCTTTCTTTTTTGTATCTATACGATAATTAGATTGTTTATGATGTTTTTATTCCTATGTGTGCATGCACAATTCCATCAATTTTTCTGACTAGTAGTTGTATGAGCCAAGCTACATGAAATTAAGATAATGACTAACATTATTACTATTCGAATTTTTCTTTTAATAGCCGAATTATTAGACTTCGATATCATATTAGAATCCGATTCATCCTTACAAACCTGTCTATTAGGCGAGAAATGTCAGCACATTATATGATAATTCAGATCATTATCTTCATTCATCGTTATAAGATTATCATCAGAGTGATATTTAAACCATCTAATAAGATATTTATTTTTCTTCGTCACTGCACAATTGACAACCTAATTATTGTTTACATTTCTCTTTAGACTACAAATAAAAGCAACCTCCCACCCCCAACCCAACCTGCCACCTCAGCAAATACATTTAAAAAAAATAAAAAATATTACAAATTTAGAGAGAGTAGGTCGCCCAGAGACCAAAGAGACCATGGTCTGTGGGCCCCACATATTTTTTAATTGTTATTTATTAATATACTAATTGCACTTTAACACTTGTTTCTATTTCATTGGCTCATTAATTCTTTTAGATACAACAATAATATTGATTTATCTTTTATATAATAACATAAAAATAAATAATAAATATACCAATATTTATAATTTTGGATTATCTACAAATAGAGACTAATTTTGATATGCATATTTTAATTTTGTATAAATATCTTACTAAAATTGTTATATCTTTTAAATAATAAAATAAAATATATAAAATATATATAAAAATTTATAAGTTTTTATTCTCTACAAATAGAGACTAATATTGATATATATATTTTTATTTTTAATTAAGATATATATAATATTCTCTACTAAAATTGTGATAATATATATATAGGAAATATATTATTCTCTAATATATATACTATTTTCTACTAAAATTTAAAGTGT
This sequence comes from Plectranthus barbatus, assembly GCA_026898455.1. Lineage (NCBI taxonomy): Eukaryota > Viridiplantae > Streptophyta > Magnoliopsida > Lamiales > Lamiaceae > Plectranthus > Plectranthus barbatus. The sequence continues at coordinate 7,272 of JAPKLW010001711.1, forward strand.
ATTGTATATACTATTCTTTAAAATATATTTTTGTGTGTATTATTATTAATCTATGTCAATTTTATTTTAATAATCGCTTTATAAGTTATATATGTTTTAAATTAAGTGTTATATTTTTATTAAAAAAATAAATAAATTTCAATAAAATAAATATATATATATATAGATATATATATAGAGGAGGGATCATGTAAAAAAAATCCCCATATGAGAAAAAAGAATGAATCATGTCCATCAGATCTAAAAAAATCAATGATTGATATTGAATCAAGCAACAACTAAAATGCAATTGTTGGTCCCGGTTTATCAGAGTGTATAACGTTACGCAGCGGAAATATTGAACTTATAAGTCTAACTTGCACTCTGTCCTGCTGGTTGCTCAGCTGACTGGCTGACTGGCTGGTCAGCTGATAGCTCAACACTTAGAATATTTTAAGCCTAGTTTGCACAGTTATCAGTTTTCAGATATACACTAGCACTTGAGTGCTGGGTTTCAAATACAAATTTAAATACTGAAAGCAGATAAAGGCAAAGGATTTTTATAGTGGTTCGATCAACTGATCTACGTCCACTCTCCAGTCGACTCACTGGAAATTCACTATAAGAGTAATCCGGTACAAAGTTCCTACGATCTATCTCCAGCTGGTAAATGCCCCGTCTACCAGTCCACTGGATCAACCGCTCCCGGTCCTTGTCCTTCTTCAACTCTCGTCAGATGGATGGAGTGCGAGCACGTCACTTCAACCTCCTCCTCTGACTGGTTGGGTGTTGAGTTCTCCCAAGAACGTAAATCCTCTACGGCAAGCTGCCCGTAATAACTCAAGAGCTGGCTGGCTCTAGAGCTGCTATGTTCTTCCTCAGAAAGAGAAAGAACACCAAGTGAGGTCTAAACTTACAAGCAGGAAGCTTTAAGTCTCGTGTTTGAAAGATATCAACACACGGAAAAGCTTTAAAGAAAGCCTCGAAAGATGCTTGCTTGCTTGCAATGAATGTTCGTTCTTTCGGTAGTTGGAGAGTATTGAATGTTCAGGATGCAAGCGTCTTAAATGTTGGTGATTCTAACCTATTTATAGACGCAGGATCTCATTTAAAATTCTAGCCGTTTGGACACATCCGGAATGGGTCTCTGTCCTCGGATGTACTTCAGACGGCGGCAGGTAGGAATTTCAGGAAAACGCCATACCTGTGTCTGCTTTTTCTGACACAGACCTCTTTGTGTCAGAACGGCATTATTTCGTCAGTACGAGGAATCGCAACTGGTGTCTTGAACTGATAGACTTTAAGGTATCCTCCCTTAAAGTCATACTTTGTCAGTATATTCCTCAGACGAATCTTCTTTTTGTCTCTAAGACTCTGGGAGAGCGAATCTTGAATTCTGCTGGTAACATCCGACTGGTAGATCGTACTGGTGATCTAGTGCTGGCAGTCTCTGCTGGTGACTTAGCGCTTGCACAATCTTAGTCTACCAATTTGTCTGGATGTTAACTCTTGGAATCTCCCATGACTGGTGGCTTCACCGCTGGCGAATAGTGTCAGCCAGAACACGTATTCTGCTGGTAGGATTTGTCAGCCTCCTGCTGGTGAAATCCTTCCAACTGGTGAACAGTAGCCAGTCATTAGCTCTTGACTCCACGCTGATGAACAGTGTCAGCATGGGTCTGTCAGTCGTCTGCTGGTGAAATCCTTCACCAGGTAAGAGATTCTCATGCTGATGAACAGTGTCAGCATGAGTCTTGATCAGCTACGACTTACAACTCAAAAGACCTAAACAGGACTTTACATTTTGAGAACTAGAGCTATCTAGAGACAACACTGACGCTGGTTGGACTTAGGATTTGATGCACCAAAACTATGATCTAGACAACAAAATCACAACATTTCTATGAGTGCTTCTAGTTCTATAATCTAACAAGTAAGCTACTGAGGGAAAGGAAACTTAGCCAAATTTCCCAACAGCAATCAAGCAACAAAATAATCAAGCAACAACTAAAGCACAATCAAGCAACATTGCAATCAAGCAACAACCTGAATACAATCAAGCAATACCGTGAATGCAATAAAACATCTTTCTCACTTTCTCACGTTAAGAGTTTTCTCATTGGATCCGCTCCCTATATATATATATATATATATATATATATATATGGATGCATTATATGGTTACCCCATCTCCATATGTTATATGAGGCCAAATCCTAGCCTTCAGATTAAGATTTCAACGATCATGATTTAAATTAAAAGTGAGAAATTTTCGGTGCATTGTCTAATGTAACTTACTACATTGTTGGGTATAACAGTAATTTTCACACCCATAGTTTTGCAATTATCTCAAACAAAAATCACGTAACTCAAAATTGTCTTTTTCTCTCTCCTCTAAAATTTTGATAAAACTTTGAATAATCATAACTCACTCAATTTAAATTATTTTTCCACGTATTAAATATCAAATTAAAGAGAATTTAATTATCTTTCAAACGAAATCCAAATTACATATGTTCGGAATAATATATTCGTCGAAAAATTAAATAATGTAATAGTCAAAACTAAATAATGTAACATAATATAAAAGATAATGTAATGATATACATATATCTAAAAGTACTGTAACATTAATAAGGTAATAAGGAGAATTAGATAATTCAAATCGATTAACATAAATATAATGCAGCATAATATGAAGAATAATGTAATGACATATTATGTTGCATTATCAATATTCATCGCGCTTTATCTAATTCTATTTATTAATGTTACAGTATTACATTATCCTTTGTATTATGTTACATTATTTAGTTTTAGTTATTACATTATTTAGTTTTACAACGGTTATCTTATTCCGAACATATGCAATAAGGATTTCGTTTGAAAGGTAATAAAATTAACTTTGATTTGTATATAATGTTTTATGAATGTTACATTATTTATGACAAATATGTTGCATTATTTTTTTGCAATTTCAATATTATACCAATAAAATAAAGCACGCTATAAAAGATAATGTAGTAGATAAATAATAAATAATGCATCAACTATCATATGAATAATGTAACATCTACATGGTTTAATTATTTCTTACCGATCAGTGATCACTACAAGAAAGTGCCCGTAAAATATCGATTATCTATCAGTCTATATATTAAAAATGAAAAAGGGAAAAAAAGTGAATTTTATGGTACTACCCTTCAACACATTCTTCAGTGCACATTATTATTCTTCATTTAACCCAAAATAAAAAATTAATAAATAAATTGAAGATGGTGGATACGCAGGGGTTGCATAAAAGCAAAATATAGATACTGTAATATATAAATAATAAATAATGCATCATCTATCAATAAATAATGTAACATCTACATGGTAAAAATTGCAACACGAAAACTCCATGGACTGGATAGTAGCTAATTGCACATAACTTTCTTTATTAGAATAGATTTGTTGTTGACTAAATTCAATCAGATTTTATGTATCAAATTGTTCATCTCCTTCATTCATCGATCGTACATCCACAACAACCGCACCAAAGGATCGCCATTCACCAGGGTATGAATCATCGCACACAATTAATTTTGCATACAGTTCATTTAGATAAGAGATGGAAAATAAGAACTCAAATGAAAAATTATCGTGAATAATACAGATGGTGAAGATTTTTTTTATCTCTTATTGCAACTGTCGGAAAAAATATAAATTACTCTAATCCATTACACTGAAAAAAAAAATTATGGGACATATATGAAAATCAACTAGTTTATGAAATATTGAAAAGAAAAAATATTACCAACCAAAAAACTACAAAAAAGCACCAAATTAAAAAAAAAAACACGCTGAAGAGATAATGTAATTAATAAAGAATAAATAATGTAGCAACTATCATATAAATAATGTAACATCTACATGGTAAAAAATCAGTACGATTTACTATCTCTCTCTTGGCGAGATTTTAGTTTCTCCCAACTGTCCAAACTTCCAGCAACCTGCACGCCGCCCTTCCTCCCAACTGTGGGCGATTGCGTTGTACCTTACCATCACGATCGCCGCGGCTGTTGGAGATACGCGAGGAGAGGAGAAACTGTGTGCGCCGCCTGCGTGCTCTCATCCGCACAGCCATTGCGTTCACCGACGAACCACCGTCTAATGCCGACAAATCACCGTCAATAATATGACGTGAATGAGAAGAAGCAGGGGAAGAAAAAAGTTACGATTGTGAAATAGAAAATATGTTATGGAAATTAAATCACAATCTATTTTAATGGGATTCATTAAAGATATAATTTATATTCCTTAAATATACTAATTACCAAAAGACCAAATGACCCTTAATAAACAAAAATAAGGAAAGATAAAATAAAATAAGATAATCTGGGAAAAAAATTAGGACCACAAGATCAAAAAAATTAAGGGATGAGATTTGGCCTCATATAACATATAGGAGGTGGGTAACATATGATCACATCTCTCTATATATATATATATAGTGTGGTTGGGTAGCTGAGTGGTCATTGATAAACTTGACAAAATATTGTGGTTGGGTTGGAGTGATGTGGAAGTGAGAGAAACTAATAAAATATAATAAAGGTTGGGTGGTTGGGTTGGTTGCTGATAAACATAGTCTTGGGAATTTAACTCTATCTAACTCTCCAGTTAAATTAATAGTTTTTCTTTCTCTTAATACAGTTAAAAACATTTAAAATTAGTAATTAGATAAATAAATTATCATGTTCTAAAAACTCATAATTTTTTTTTACAAATAAAAATTATGACGTAGAAATTTAAATTATAATTTGTGTGAATTTAAATATTTTTTTAATAATTATTTAAGCACCAAAATAAATGAATGCCACGTGTACATGTTTTAATGAATTTTCTGGCCACGTCACAAAATTTCATAAAAAAATAATTTAATTTATGTGTTTTTTGTCTCTTTCTCCAACCCGGTTGGGTTAGCCACATTAGCTATAGTATAAGATGGTTCGGTTCATTTTATCCGGTCAATACATAATACATTTAACAATCATACACTTCTCTCTTCAACTTAACTTTTTTAAAATAAATATCATTTTTTAATATTTAGTTTGTTCGAACACCACCAACAATTTTTAAATGCAGTTATTTATATACTAAAAGTTCAATTAAATTATAATTTATCTCTACAATTTTTAAAAAAATTTTTTTTTTTGTCAAGTAGGAAAAAGGGGTTTGGTTTCATTGAAATCCACGACGCTTCAAAATGAAACTGTGGCTCTAATTAATTTAATAAATACAAGAGGGGAGCTACTAGCTAGTGGAAGAAACTAGAAAAGTGTGATTTAATGCGCTAATTAAACCTGCATCAACATTAACTGCATATTAATTACTTTTGTGACGCTTTCTAAACTTCAAAACTTAAGCCACTAATCTCATAAAAATTACTAATCACGAAATTAATCTCATAAAACTCTATACTTAATTTGAAGAATACTAATTTTTGTAATATTTCTCGAGAAATGGAAGCATTGAATTATGACAAGTTACAGCAGTAAATGCATGGAGTTATATCACTGTCCAAAAATTAAAGAAGATTAATTGAATCTGCATAACATTCATTGGCCACTTCATTCTTTTTTATTTTCTCAACTTTCACCTCCCTCATTGTCTCTAATTATACCAGCACAGCTTTTATCCACTTCCCCAAATATTCCGACATCATAGTCATTATCAAATACAATGTATTCAATAATTATACAACAAATTTATTTATTTTTTTACATTCGCAGACAGTAAAAAGAAAAATAATATATAGACTAACTTGAGAAATTAGTTTATATTATAGTGCAATTATATTATTATGTAGAATAAAGTTTAATTGAATGTGGAAATGCGCAATACATTATGAAAAAAAGGGAGTGCACCTATCTAATCAAGCACAGTTGATTAACGTCATGAACCGACGACGTTGATATGTCCAAGAATTAGCAACATATGTTTATGGTCAAAATTTAAGTTTTAAATAATTATGATTAACGTTGTGGACACTTATATTGTCTTTATCATATCAATTTCCACTTTGATAGAGGTCACCCACCTAAATTGTCTCTTATAATCAAATAAAATAATCTTACATTACAAATGATCACTTATTAGAATATGAAATATTAGCAAAATATCATAATTATATGTTTTCATAAACTTTTATTGATTTACAATTATAACGACACAATATAATATGGCACGCATTGATGGCTAAATTTAATTTTGAACAAGAGACAAGCTCTAGCCCAAGACCAATTAAAATGATATAATACAAGCAGTCAAGTTATTCATCAAATCGGTCCATCCCAAGATACTCAACAGTACGTTTCAGAAGTGTATATATTTAGAGAAAGAAGCCACTTCCCCAAACAAAAATTTTCAAAATAAATAAATTTACTATTGAGAGTACAAACTCTGAACAGCATGCTAATTGATAAAAAAAAATACTACATGATTAGTATTAAAATGAAAATTGAGAAGAAGAAATAAAATGTATATATGAGAGGAGGAAGGATGGGAGGAGAAAAAGACAGGTGGGGGCAAAGAATTTGTTGGGGGGTAGTTTCATGCATCCTCAAAAGTAGGCTCAATTTTCATGTTTTAGTGATTCAAGTGGCAAGGAATTTAGCCAGAAAAGGGGGAATCAAATCATTTAATTATTGATCAAATGGTGCTCAACAACTCACCCCCACCCCCCTACCCCCGCCTGCTCTGCCCCTCATCAAATCATATCTAAACCCCCCACCCCCACCCCCACCCCCACCCCCACACTCTTTGTTCTTACACAAAACACACTCCTTCAGATACTATGAATCCACCCTCTTCGCTTCGACGTTACGTTTCGCTGACGTGTCTTCTCTTCCAATAAACACAGCCTCCCTCATGTCTTAATCCCCTCCCATATTCTAACCTCACTCATTGCTAATCAAATATCTTTTACCACTTCGAGGGAGGGCCTTTTCGTCATTTCCCATCCCCCTCTCCCGTTTTTTCTTCCTTAGAGGATGAATTCCATCCCATCTACTTCTTCTAGATGCATCTTGCTATTTCTAGATCATTCCCACTTCTAATGGGTTTCCAAAATAGCAGGAGCTCACATACTTGGAGGTATACTTGTGGTCCGTAATGGATCCAGAAAATTTTGAAAGAGGACTGATTTTTTATTTTTTTTTCCCTCCACCTTAACTTCATTTATTTTATATCATATTTTATCTTATTTTCATCATTTTTTTTTCTTTTTTACGAGGGAAACTATTCATAAAATATCAGATTACGATACTATGAAAACAAAAAAAAAAATCGGGCTAAGGGGAACTCCAATGCCCCTACCCCTATGTAGATCCTCCCATCATGGGATTATATTTTTATGATTTCATTTTATTTTTCATAAAAATATAACTAAAATCTTTTTAAACTCGTGGGTGTGCGGATCCAAGAAATCTCCATATAGTGCTTGACCCTATGGTGATATTAATTATTTCCTCCGTCCTGGCTTAATTATTCTGAATTGACCGGACACAATAAATAAGAAGTGAGAGTGTAAAATAAATTGAATGAAATTAATATTTTATTATTGAGGGTGAAAAAATTGTACTTTTAGTAATGAGACAATTGAACCGGGTCAGAAAAAAAAAAAGTGGGAGAAATAAACTGAAACGGAGAGAATATATAATTAATTTTAAAGTTTCATGACCAAAAGATCTTATAGCTTTTAGTGGTTATCATAAAAAAGGAGTTGGAATTTATTTTTGCTTTGTTTTCTATTTGACAATTTTAGCTCTGAGTTGAGCATGAATTTGAGAATCTTAAATTTGATTATGAGCTCCTACTTTGAGTTTTCTTGTTGAGCTTAAATTTAACTTCACTCAGACTAGTAATAAATTATATTTTGAATAAACATCACAATTTTATAATTATTTGAAATTCCAACCACATGCTATACTGTAAGAATCCTCCATTATGTTTTACATAATGAATTTGTATCTCACCATGTTCTTAATTTTAATTCAAATTTCTTTCTCTGATTTTAAATATCTTATTTTATTTTATTCATAATATAAGTAGATAGATATTAGTAAAATGAAGGAACCAAGTGTAACATATAGATAGATATATGGATAAAGTATATATAATTATATAGTATTTTATTAATTAGAATGAGAGATAGACCAGAACAGTGCTGTAAGTTGTAACTTATTCCAACTACGCGGTGTGGAATGACAAAAATACCCTTCACGCTTTCTATAAGTATCTCATCCGTTATCCTTTTCCGACCTCCGTAATTCCCCTCCGCCACCTTCACTCCCCCCCCACCCCCTCCTCATCAAATCATCCGCAACTGACCTAAACACACACACACATATATTTGTCTGTGCGTGCATATATCTGTATCTCTCTCTCTCTCTCTCTATATATATATATATATACAGATGTGTGTGTGTGCGTATGGATTATGGAGATGTGCTATTTAGTGCTGGGGTAGTGTAAATGGTTGAAGAAGATGGTGTGCAGAATTGAAGAAAGCCTCTCATTCGAGCTGAACAGAGCCGCCGCTGATTACGATCAACGGCGAGTTTCGCCGCCGTTGAAGAGCTTCGTGATGTGCAGATACTTCAGCGTGGGAGGGCTGTTCTTCATGGCCTTGTTCACGGCGTCGCTCTTGCTCATGCCGCTAGTCCTCCCGCCGCTGCCGCCACCGCCGCTGTTGCTCCTCCTCCTCCCCGTCGTCATCATGGCCGTGCTGATTTTCCTCGCCTTCACGCCGCCGCAACTGCCCAATGTTGCCTTCAATTCGATGTGATCGATGTACGTGTATATATATATATATATATGTGCACATCGATTACATTTTGTAGATACATATACCTATATATATAATGCTAATCATCTACATCTTTGCGACTAATATTTGCTTCTTCCTTTTTTTAAAAAATTAGAAATACTAATAATCATATTGATTAATTAGATAAATGTTTTTGTTTTAGATGGGTAGAATCGGAAACGGAAACACGAAGTTTCAAAAAATGCTTATTCTTCCTTCTTCGGCTTGAAGATTGAGTTCTACCATTAACTTCTTCAACAACACAGTTCTGACCAATTTTGTTTTGATTTTTATTAATTAGTGTGGATTTATTTTTATTATTATTTATGATTGGGTAACGCCCACAGTATTTAGAGGAAATATATTTTCCAGATGCATTGTATGTAAATTATATTTCTCTTGTTTCAGAGAGAGAGAAGAGAGATTGATTTGCTCTAATTTATTTCAAATTGATTGCATTTTCTTCAGCAATTAAACATTTCTATTACTGAAATTGTACAATAAATCTACTTTTCATCAATAATAAAATAACTCATATTAGTTGGAAAATAATTAATGAATGAGGATTCACTATCTTGAATTTAGGGCTAGAAAGTCGATGTTGCAGTGACCCTTACCTATAAGTCAGAGCTGAAGCTTCTATAATGATGGAACGTTTTCAGACTACAAGCAATGTCGTAGAAATTCTCACTTCTTCCACTATTTATATGTTTGACTCCATTTAAACCAATGTGGAAATTATTATTTTATTACTAATATAATTATTATTGTTATTATTATTTATTTATTTTGGGTTTTTGGAAATAAAATTTATTAACTAGCATCAATTAGTAACAGCTAACATAGAAATAAACTTGTTTCCAACAACCTTGTAATTTGGAATTATCGAGAAAGATTATGAATAAATTCCACTGGATCTCAACGTTAGATTGGAAAATCAGCACAAAAAAAAAATGGTTTTTTTATTTTTAAAAAATTGAGATTGTAGCTTAGTTGTAAGACTAGTTGAGATATATGTAAATTAAAATAAGGGGCTTATCTTATTTTATTGTGATTCACTGTATTTGGCCGATGTATAAGTAGCATAGTAGCATGACATAATTAAAAAAATTGATTGTTGGGAGGGGTAGTTTGGGGATTTTAAGGAGATGGATAGATAGATAGATCCCACCTGTACGGCGGCCGCACACATTTTACTAGGTTGAAAATTCTAATTTTCTTCTCCTAATTACAAGTGGAAGTAGTTGCTGCTTCGGTTTCCAATATTATATAAATAAAATCTAATGCAACATTTTAACTTATTATTACATCAATAATTAAGATAGATATACTAATTGATAAAATAAATATAATTATACTTTAAGGTCTATAGTAAAAACGTCTTAAAATTATACTCTAAAGATAAATATGAAATTATGAATACATTAATTGGATCAGTAATTGAATCAAATTCATTTATATTTATCATAAAATTCAAATTTAGTACCGAATCTAGTGCCGTTTGCTTTCTTTTTACTAGAGTGGAATTGAAGTATGGTATCATTTATTTAAATAAATTAGTTGATTGGGTCAATAAAATATAATGTTTAGAAATACTTTTTTTCTTTTTTGTCTTGGATCTTTTTAAAGGGATTAAAATACTCTTCGCAATATCAATATGATAATAATATCATTATTAAGAGTTACCTCGTTGTTCTATATATTTTCTTTTTTCTTGAATAATATATTGTTAATCTCAAATTTTCATGTCTCCCAAAAATAAACATCTTGATGGGTAAAGAACTTTATAAAAGATTTTGAGATCGATGCTCACCTCCAAAAAAAAAAAAAAAAAAAAAAAGGAGGTTAAAAACACTTGCATAGAAGCATATCTATTCATACAGAAATGATCTCAAACATAGAAATTATTATGATTGGATGTAAACAAATAATATAAACAACCTGTTTCCTCTCTCTTGTGGAGACAGTTTCTGATTCGAATTCTGAATCTGCATCTTCTAAAATTCCTACAGAAGCACTGTACATCTGCTGCTCATACATGTAATAAGATTGGTTGATTGATTCCCCCAATCACCAATCACAGCAATCACATTTCTTTCATCATCAACCTGCACCCACAAGCCAGAGTTCATCCCAGGATCTTCTGCCTGACCTGACCCGACCTCATTCGTGAAGACGATCTGATCGCCCGGTCTCCTATGCCGACTGCAGACTCACCTGCCCAGCAGCTGTCTGCTCGAATTCCGGGCTTGCTTCTGGTGTGTCTTCTTCACTTGGAGGAACCAGTTGCCAGAACAGTGGCAGATATTTCTCCCATTCTTTCAGAATCTCAGCCCCTTTGCTGCTTCCAGTTTTTTCCTACATGCCAAAATCAAGGCCTCCGTTCAGGCTCGAAGCAGATCGAGAATACGCCTAATGGGGGATCGGTGAAGATTACAGAATCATGTAACTTACAACATGTGCTTCAATGAGGCTCTTGAGCTGCATCTGTCCCACGGGAGCGATCACTCTCTGGATCTTCACGATTTCCTTGTTCACCTGTTGACACGATCACGAGAATTCGGGCATGAATACTGATATACGAAGAAGCAGTTTCTCGACATTGATTCATACGAACCTTGGGGATAAGGGTGTCATCCTCATCAAGAATGTAGGCCAGACCTCCAGTCATGCCGGCAGCAACATTCCTGCCAACCCTGTCGGAAGCAAGACAGACAAGGTTAATGTCTGAGAGTTCTTGCCCATTTTTTTGAAACAATGCAGCTTGTAACTGAATTCTCACTTTCCAAGGACGACGACACAACCCCCAGTCATGTACTCGCAACTGTGGTCTCCAGTGCCCTCCACGACTGCTTCTGCAAGTGAGTTCCGTACAGCAAAACGCTCGCCGGCTTTCCCTCTGACAAATATTTGGCCACCCGTGGCTCCATATAAGCAGGTGTTTCCGACTATGGTGGCGTCCTCAGGGGTGAATCCGGTGTTTTCGACAGGGGTGACTACGAGTTCACCTCCAGCCATACCCTTCACATATTTATTGCGTGTTAGAAGACAACTAGCAAATGACAACCCTAAACCCGAAATCCTACCATTCATAGACGATTCGACAGTGCAACTAGCCTACTACGGTGGGACTAAGTGATAAAAGAGCAACAGAAGAAACTTGAAGGATTTAAGCAGAGATTGTTGATTTGCATACCTTCCCAACGTAGTCGTTGGCTTCTCCCACCAACCGGATGTTCATGCCGGGTGTCAAGAAGCAAGCAAACGACTGACCTGCACTCCCTTCGAACCTGAGTATATAATAAAGAAGCATAGTAAGTCAGAAAACAAGGTCATGTTGCAATGAATTAGGTAACAGTTGACAAAGATATGTTTTTACGTTAGATTCAGTTGACCAGCAAACCCAGTGTCTCCATATTTCTTTGCAATAACGCCAGCAACGCGGCCACAAACCGCCCTGTCAACGTTGTAGATTTTCACAGTCTTATTCACAACCGTTTCATTCTCAATAGCCTTGGCTATCTGCATCAGGAGAAACAAGAAGATAAGAAATAGCAGAACTTGAAAGGACACAAACAAGTCGAGTAAAGATTTAGAGAAAGCGCGTTATTACGTATTACCTCTTCATCTGCAAGCAACGTATCATCCAGAACAGGCCCATTGCTATGCACTTCCTGTTTCCTTATCTCAGTGCTGCTCCATTTCGGCAATCCCACACTCTGGAGTGTCAAGTGTATATCATTTACAACCATTCACATTAACAAATAATCGGTATATTTTATCTTCTCAAATGAAAGAAATAAATACTGATAATGTATATATACTTACAGAAAGAATATAACTTAGATCAAGATGCTGAGTCTTCACTAATGAAATGTCGCGAGGTTTAAGTAGTTCGGTGTGGCCAATTATGTCGTCAAGTTTCTCATAGCCCAGTTGGGCCAGCACACCTCTCACCTGAAAGAAATAGTCGTTAAGTGTACGAACAGAAACATGATATCATCTAACAATCGGATAAGCTAAAACCAATGATAATCACAGAATGGGAATGGTGCTTGCAGGTACCATTTCAAAGGCAGAAGTCAATTACCTCTTCCGCGACATATAAGAAATAATTGACAAGGTCAGCAGGTACACCAGGAAATCGAGCTCTTAACTCTTCTCTCTGCAGAATATCAGCAGAAGCAATTATCAAATCGAGCCCATAAGTCTAGATAGCATTATTCAGGGATTCTCCTCACCTGACTGGCTACACCAACAGGGCAGTTGTTAGTGTGGCATATACGAGCCATGACACAGCCAGTGGCTATCATGGCAATGGAACCAAATCCATATTCATCACCACCCATTACTGCAGCCATGAGAACATCGAATCCACTTTTGAATCCACCGTCAACTCTGAGAATGACCCTTTCTCTAAGCCCATTTGCAATGAGTGTCTGTATCAAATGGATAAAACCCACCACCGGCCCCACAATACAGAAGGACAAGAAGCATGTAAGAAAAATTTCATAGAAACATCATACAACGGAGAAGAATCACGTCCCAGGAATAAAAAAAATATAAACCTGGTGAGTTTCAGTAAGCCCAAGCTCCCAAGGACCACCAGCATGCTTAATAGAACTTACTGGGCTAGCACCAGTTCCGCCATCATGTCCTGATATCTACAGATCATTAACTTACAGTTAGATACTTTTTATTTTACTGCAGAAGTCTGTAGGAAAAGGCTCAAAGTTTTTATTCAATAAAAAGTGTACACAGGCATACTTAGTCAGCACAACCAATAAGAAAATCTCACAATGTTTTACTATTCACAGACAAATAAAAACACAGCTCGGATTTAAGGAAGTATCTTAGTAGAGCAGAATAATAAAGGTTAATAGAAGGATAAACTTTCAGCTGAACCACAAACTCATGTACAAACAACCAATCAAAAAGAAGAAGAAAGAAAGGCCCTTCAAATTTCAGGATAGTAATAGCAACTATTGTGGACTCGAAATCACTGATGCTCTACCTGTATAATATCAGCATTACCCTTCGCAACTCCGGAAGCCACGGTACCAATACCAGCTTCTGCAACTAGCTTTACCGATACTTTAGCTCTGGGGTTCACCTGTTTATTTAAAATCTTAAGATCCAATCATCCCAGAATAAAGAAACTACACAAGCATAAGCATAACTGGTTAGCTCACCTGATGAAGGTCATATATCAATTGGGCAAGATCCTCAATAGAGTAGATGTCATGATGTGGAGGTGGAGATATAAGTGGTACACCAGGCTTCGAGTTCCTTAACCTTGCAATATAAGCACTAACTTTCTTCCCTGGCAGTTGGCCACCTTCACCAGGTTTTGCACCTTGAGCAATTTTAATTTCTAGTTGATCGGCATTAGCCAAGAATGTTGGGGTGACTCCAAAACGCCCCGAAGCAACCTGAAATATCAGATTAATTTTGTCAATGCAGCACAAGTTATATCTTATGCACAGATCAGGGTCAGGAAAAAACATTATAAGTTGGATGTATTTAGACCTGCTTTATGGCGCTTGTAGCTGTATCGCCATTTTGAAGACCTTTAAGGTGTGGTAATGTTGGAGAGTACCCATCAACGACATCGGTAAGTGGAGTCCACCGAATAGGGTCCTATATCAAGGTCAAACATTGGGTGAACGGATTACAATTTATTTTTTCCATAAATAATCAGCATCTCTAGAATTATCTCTACTATCATCAGTATTCGATATTTTGTAATAGCTGGTCATTATTGCTAAAAAAAATAAATCATTTTGCCCACTCATATATCGCCTAAAGTCCTCACACCTGACGGGATATTATGAGCACTGCTTGGATATCACATTTCTTTCACAATTTAAGACCAACCTTTATATAATTCTGCTGCTCCAATACTGATAGCAACCAAGAGATGTCTCATCAAAATTTCTCACGCTTGAGCCCACAAAAAGCAGGACCACAATGAGACTCCAGTACAACAGAGTCCTCTAGCAACTATTTCTCATAATAGTTACAGTGCAAAAATAGTTAACCAACCAATGTTATTACAGTCTATAATCTATATACCTATATGAACTATATATTTTCACCCACAATCAATTTTGAAAAACTCAATTCTGGATACACTGACCACAGCATATTTGATTAAACAAAATGATAAAGTTAATTACCTCGCCCCCTTCTCCTGAATTAGATTTCCCACCTAATCTATTCATTGCTATGGCAATCGCCTCATGAGTTTCTCTGGAAATCGCACCAAGTGACATGCCACCAGTACAAAACCGCTGAACAATAGAAGAGGCAGGCTCAACTTTTCCAAGTGGGATTGGAGAACGATCACTTTTAAGTTCAAAAAGATCCCTGAGAACCTGGTGCCAGTGACATGCAGTTGGTCAATGACGGTTTCATCTGCTCTTACAAGAAATGCTCAATATGAAGGTATGGACTTTAAGAAAACTTCACATTCCTCAAATTTTTCAATCAATATCAAATTTGAAATAATTTGAGCTCATGCTCTCACAAAATCAGAAGTGGAACTTGATTGCCATGAGAAGAATAGAAATGAATGGATGAATAAATAATAAGAAAGAAATAACTGCAAAAGTTCAACTCACATTCACAGGTCGGGTAGCCAAATGCTGTTGATAAATTGAATATGCACTTTCACTCTTTTGCCTTACGGCTTTATGGAGCAGCTTGGACATCTCCGGATTGTTTCCATGATATTCACCTTTTATGGAGGAATAAGAAAAAAGATATAGCACGATTGCATTTAACCGTAATTATAATGTGTGTGTGAGTGTGAAACCTAAGGGTTCTAATATTTACAAAAACAAGTCAGAGACTTTCAAACGTGTACCTCCTGGCCTCATCTGTATGAACCCAAAATTCTCAAGTCTTTTAGCAGTGTCTTGGGAAAAAGCCTTAACCCAAAATGACAAAGTCTCTCTTGCCAACTGCAAGGGCAAAGAAATGAAGGAAAACCTTTTAAAGGCCATGTTCAAATACTCCCAAATTCAAAAGCAACAAAAACTCATATTCTTCTTCAAACTGGCTTGTCACCTCATCTAAGGTTAATCCACCAATGCTTGACACACTCCCGGTAAAGGCAATGTCAATTATTTCTTTGCCCAGTCCATAAACTTCAAATATCTGTGCACCACAATAACTGCAAAAGCATTTTGTATTAAAACTTGCTGTGGTGAACGAGTATGTAAATGAAACAAAAAAATAAGACATTTCACACCACTGCACCTAAGAAAAGTATTAACTACAAGTGAAATACCTGGAGAGCAACGAGATACCCATTTTTGAGAGAATCTTCAGAAGGCCGGATCTGATCGCCTGAAATAAAAAATTAGAACTGTTCATACTTATCATTCCCCCAACTGAGCATATTCCCATTTAAAAACTACCGAGAAATTTATGCACAAACAGAAGAAACAATCATCCAAATTTACACCAGAACATAAAATTAAAAGGATATAAACCTTGCAAAAGTTCTTCTGTGCCTGTTCAATTGTAGCAGTGGGCATTTTTCCAGTACGCATTAGGTTCACTGTTTTCGTGCTCAACCTCCATTGACGACATGTCTCCAGTGCCAAGTATGGGCATATAGCACTGGTGAGAACCATCAAAATGTTATAAGGATTACTAAAAAAGAATGCAGCATATTAGGATGCATCAGATGCAACATCAGCATCTGGCAGATAAGTTTCTCTGTAATTTACTAAATCCTGTTAGAGATAGGACTGATATATCTAAATTTTTTAAGATTAAAAGAGCGTCAAATGAAGGAATTCTTTTTGTATAATTGATAATTCATATATCATATGATCTGCATCTGGATTAATGGAATGTAAAAGCATAAATTAGAAGATGAGACAGACCTTGCGCCATATCCAATCAAACAAGCAAACTGATGAGTACTGAAGCACTGAGCTGTATCAGCAACAATAGAAGCTTGCATTCGCAATCCATTCTGAATCAGATGCTGGTGAACAGCACCCACAGCTAGAAGGATTGGGACGGCAGGCCGAGTTGCCTCCTGAAGGAAGTGGTCAGTTGTTTGGATGCATACTCAATCCCAAAAATAATAAACTACAAACAGAAACAAAATAGAAAAAGATGCAATGGCATAATCTAAAAATCATATTAATGTTAAGGCAATGCAATTATGGGCAAAAGAACAAATGAGATATAATAAGAGAAATCACACCCAATAATGCACACTAATAGAAAATTAAAGGTGACAATGTGAAATGAACTAAACGTCCAACCCCAAAAGTAAGTCTTAAGGCACAGTGTCAAGGATCTTAATTTACAAAGATATGCCGCAGTAAGAAGAAACCCCTCCCCCACCCAAAGAAATTAAAAAAAAGAGACAGAAAAGTAATATAGTTTTATGAATCTAAGTCGCTTCAAATTAAAATAATTTCTAGGGATCATTCAGCAACACCCGAATGAAATCATAAATTCCAATTCACATGATCAAAAATCTTACCAGCTCATCAGACCTGTCAGACAGAACAAGAAGCTGAGAGCCATTTCTAACAGCTTCATCAGCAGCTTCACAGATCCTGTACAGTGTTTTCTCTAAAGAACCTTCGACTCCTCTCCTTATGTCAAAAAATGTAGGTAAAACTTGGGCTTTCAGGTATGGGTCTTTTAACAAAGACTCGAGCTCCCCTTCATTCAGAACAGGACTTGACAAAATGACCTGATTAAAAGAAGCAAGATTCACTACTTTGAAAACGCCAATTATATGGATAACAATGTTAGAAAATCAATAAAAGAATAGTTGGAATAATTCCCTTAAGCATTGCAATTTCTTAGTCCAGTCTTCATGAAAACTAAGGAAATGTGTAAGTACCTGAGAAGCATTTTCCGGGCCAACTTCTAGTATGTTACCTCTCTTCCCAAGATTGACTTCAAGAGACATTACCAGTCCTTCTCTGAGAGGATCTATAGCAGGATTGGTAACCTGATTAATGCAAGAATAAGAACGATTTGTGAATCAGATCAGCTTCACAGTGCAGAAAGAAAAGGACTTGAAGACAAACTACAGTTCAAGTCTGAATATTATCAGCAAATGATATAAAAATAACAGCACACCATAAAAATTCCTACTCATAAGACATTCAAGAATTGAAAAACATTGCCATGGACAAATCAAATATTCAGTTATATATATATATATATATATATATAATATTATATCAGACACTATCTATATATAAAATACTATAATACTTAAACATGTCCACAACTCAAGAGAAAAATTACAGACCTGAGCAAATCGCTGCTTGAAATAGTCAAACAGCATATGGGGCCTCGTAGATAATACTGCCAAAGGAATATCATCCCCCATACAAAAAGTAGGCTCCTTCCCTTGAGAAGCCATTGATTCAATCACCATCTGGACATCTTCACTGGAATATCCATACGCCCTGGAACAACAGATAAAGCAATCAAAAGTTGCTATAGTCCAGCTCAAAGTAACTTCAAACACATACAAGTAAAACGTTTTCTCTGATTGATAGGATGTGTGGCAATTGGGAAATGCTTGACTTGTCAAAAATCAACTTTGCATCAGCTAATGCAGAAGGATGCATAACTTACTGTTGGCGTCTTAAAATTGTTTCATTGTCCAGGACTGTTGCAGATAAAAAGTTTTCAGCCTTTAAAGAACGGAGATTTTCCTTCACCCATTTCCCGTAGGGATTTGATAGTGCCACTCGCCTTTTTACCTCGGTATTTTCAAATACCTATACAAGTAAAATAAAATGAAGTAGATTAGCAGAACATGATTGTGTTTACTACTTTACTTGTGACATCAATGAATCTGATTTTAGAAGGGCAACATGTTCTTGTAAATCATAATCAGCCTCATAAGAAGAACAATGGGCAGATCAAAATAAGATGTTATTCTTTCTCCCAAACCAAGCCATGCATCAGATCACAATTCTCATTGACTATGCTAGTACCTAGGAATTTAATTTAGTAACAAGGATTTACTCATAACAATTCAATTTCATATAAATCATCATCAGCTTCATAACAGAGCTTTGAGCAGGCACAAATCTTACAGGGAAAAGGAGAAAGATAGTAGATAAGGAGATAAAGTTATCCTTGCTTCCAGGCAATGAAGCAGGTCTCAATTCTTATCATTTTGAGATTTTCAACAAATTGCAACTTGCAAGTTCAAGTAGACAGGAAGATATACACATACAAACAAATTCTAAATAAAATAGTGATACAGACAGTGCGGGGACAACTGTCCGATTGGTATGGTGGAAAAAGAATAAGATGTAAGAGCAAAGGGTGTTTAAAACGAAGTTAGGCCTTCCAAAGAGGTGTGGACTTTCAATTATCGGGTACATATTAAAAAGTAATCCTACAAGGTTAGATCTTCCGAAAGGTACAAAAAATGCTTCTTGGAACTGAAATATTGAACATAAATGGAAAGCAAATGTCAGCAGGAGGGGCAGATTAAAGAAGAAGAAGAAATAAAAACTGCCAGGATAACAAATACTACGAATCTTGTCGAGAACCATCTACATTAAAGATCACATAATGAGTACCTGTCCACTAGATAGGTCAACCGAAATCATCATTCCAGGGCCCAAACGTCCTTTCATTATAACTTTCGAATCATCAGTCGGTAGAACACCCACCTTGAAAATTACAAAGAAACTGTAATCAATTTGGAGTGTTCATGTGATCACTGGGTGCTATAGCTGATATAAATCACAAAATGCAAAATCGTGATAGTTTAAAAGCAGTATCTGTTTGAAAATCCTAGATATATTATTCTGCATTTTGTAAGTCTCTTCTTACATTTATAATTGCATTTACTAGTTCATGGCTTATAAGCCCCCAGTTAATTTAAAATGACCAGAAATCTGTAGTTTCTCACAAACTATTATAGGGGAGAGCGGTTGTCATAGTGTCTTTCTTGGGGAATGAATATTACTAACTCAAACACAAAGTTAAAAACTCCAACCCAATAAGTTTAAGTAAGTTGATTTTTTTTTCCAGCTATCTAATTAAACTCAAGACTTAGGCATTAAATTAATCTATGGCTGCAGATCTAGGACATGAAGAAGCGTCTCATATTTGAAAATTCGCATCAGTGTTATTCATTTATCAAAATACCACAAATGGCTTTCAAATGTCTCCAAGACCTCAATCCCAGTGACTGAGCTCACCGTCCAATTGAGTGCATGTCCCCAAGCAAAATGGTATAAGCAATGAAGAGAGCAAGCAAACCTCAGATGCAACATAGACAACATTGTCTACTGTCCGCCAGTATCTAGCAGGGCGAAGTCCATTTCGATCTAGACAAGCTCCAACTGTTTTCCCATCACTGGTATGCGTCCAAACAAACAAGAAAGATATAAAATCACATCAGATATCTACGTAGTTAATGCGTTTGCATAATGTTGATGTTGATTACATAGGCACAAGCAAGAAAAGACACGCATATATGAAATGTGTATTTACAACTTCATGATTAAAAAATATAGCACATCTGAATTGCAGCCACTTTATATGTGATGCAAAGGTCTAAGAAAGTAAAAAGACTTCAGAAATATGGAAAAGATAACATTTCATATATGTGAAGAGGATACACAAGGTTAATCTTACTCTTTAAGTCAACTGAATTGAAATTTAGAACAAACTGCAACCACAAATGTCAAAAAAGAAAACCGACTTTCAGAAATTTCACCTGAATAAGAGCAAAGCAGGTCCATCCCAAGCCTCCATTTGACCTTTGTAGTAATCATAAAAGTCAACAGCCTGGGGTTGAAATAGCTTAAATGTCAGTTCAAGGCAGTAAAATTTGAAGGCTGAAATTCAATTATTTAACTTACTAGAGGATGAGTTGTTGTTAGCTACCAAAATAATGATATAGGGGGTAAATTACAGGCATCAGAATTGAAGAGTATATAATAAAGATGTTAAAGAAAAATGATACCTCAGGATATTTGATCAAAAGAGTTGGGTGATTTTTGTATGCCTCTGGCACGAGGAGCATCAGGGCTTCCTCCGGAGCACGGCCACTCCTTATCAACAACTGTAGGTAATGTAGAGAAGAAACATTAACATGAGCAAAATGAATAAAGAAACAAAAAAACAAACAAAGAATCCCAGAGCATTGTGCTATAAATGATTGATGTGTTGGAGAATTCCAGATTCTAGACATAAATCATCACCATTGCACGAACAAAAGTTGAATTCAACAGAAGTATGCAGTGCAGTCATTCAATAGGAAGATTAGAAAAAACTCATGCCAGTCATCTGTTACCAAATGTGGACCATATCTTCAGATTATCAATCAGTTAGCACTCATACTTTTTCATCAAGTTAAACTGTCACCAACTGTACTCTTTTCATTTCCATATTTGTTTATTTTATTAGTTAACAGGTCATTCCGTACAGAGCATACAGAACAATTATGCAGTGTGAGAGAAGATCAGCATGTGGCTATACTTCCGCAGCACTGTCGAGGTTTGCAGAGTCTGAAGCTTTTGGGTTCCCAAAAGGGCGGAGTTCACTTTCACGACCACGCCACACTGGGGACTTAAGTGAAGTCTCTCGAGACTGCATCCAGTTCAAATTCCCCTGCACAATTATTTTAGTTTCAGTAAACTGAACATCCTGGTAAGAATGATTAAGAAGACCAGGAGAAAATTAAACCTGTATTGTGTTGATCTCTCCATTATGGCCAAGGAATCTCATTGGTTGAGCTAGAGGCCATCTAGGACTAGTATTGGTACTGTATCTACGATGATATATAGCCAAAGGAGATTTGTAAAGGTCATTCTGTAGATCATAATAAAAGCGACCAAGAACCTCAGATCGCAACATTCCCTTGTAAACAATAGTTTGATTTGATAATGAGCAAAAGTAAAGCTCATTTCCCCATGGTTCAGAGCTGCATGCTCTTTCAATCAATTTCCGACAGATATATAATTCTCTTTCAATGTCTTCAATATTTTCTTCCTTAGAAATTTGAACAAATATCTGCTGTATATTTGGCATAGTTTGTTTTGCATAGTAACCAACCACAGATTCGTCTACTGGTACTGGCCTCCAGCCAAGAACTTGAAGCCCCTCTTGCTCAAATATTTTCAAGATGGCTGCATATGAGCAGATAACAAGTTATGTTAATGCATAATACAACTAAAATATTTTTAAATTATATATATTGAATATTGGAACCAACATTAGAATATGTGTCTCCAGATCAAGGAAACCAAACACTAGACCATCTTAAATCAATACCAAATATTCAAGAATTCTTGTACAAATAACTCTCACAAGCAAAGATAATTTACTATCCTCGCAAGTCACAAGCTACTCTTGGAATATTTCATTCTTGAATCAAAGGGATTAGAGATCTCAGTTTGCGAGGAAATCTTATACAATCTAAATACTCCTCGATAGTAATCAAGATACTTAAAGCCTACCAGAAAACATCTAAGCATTAGCAGAAACTCTATTCGAAATTAAAGTTATTTATAAACTTGAAATCATGTATACCCTGCCACTTGACTGACCTGTTTGGGCCTGTTTCCTCAGCTCATCGTCCTTCGGAAGAAAGACCATTCCAACACCAGTATGCAACTGATCAAAGGCAGACAGCCCTTGTTCATTGGCCCAATGGTCAAAAAGCTCCCAGGGTATTGATGTCATCACACCAGAACCATCCCCAGAATCATTATCTGCTCCACACCCTCCACGATGTTCCATGCACCCCAGAGCTGTTAGAGCATCCTTGACAATTTCATGTGATGCTTTTCTGTCCAAATTGGCAATAAACCCAACTCCACAAGCCCCTCTTTCAGATAGAATATCTTCCAAGTTCGCAACCTGGGAATTTTGGAGTATAATAAATACATCAAACAGATGAAAGACAGTATATAAATCACTTGGAATGCATTATGAGTCAATTCGATCACATGCTCTGGCGAAGATTCCTGCAACACTAGTGTATTCTGTTCATTCTAGTCACCAATATCGTTTCCATGAAAATAGTTTTGAGTGGACACTTACATTACAATTTCAAGAAATGAAATTTGAGGAGTAATCATGATGTAAACACAATCAAATTCGAATATCCACCCACTACCATAAATCAAACAAGAAAGAAAGCCACCACCCGCACGCACAAGCACATAGTTTACTTCAACCCCACCTTTGGCTTCGGATCAGAAGACTGCTTCTGTGAGTCGGTGTTAATACGTTCAAGATCAAGAACGGATTTAATGGAGGAACCCCAGTTTTTCCCCAACGGCGCTAAACCGCGAAAATGATTCCTTTGAGCGTTACAGCCATTCACTCCGACGCCGCCTCTCCGGCGACTCCCGTGTTTCTTGAAATTCTTGCTGCCGCACAGCCCCACAAAATCAACAAAAACCGAGTCTTTTCTACAATTATCAGTGATGCTGAAGAGTTTCACAGACTGCACAACTTGTCCCGCCGTGTGCAGAGACATCTTTCATCAACCAGTCAACCAATCACACACACCCAGTTACGTATTCTATACACACGCACACACACAATCAGCAAGTAGTAGATGCAGTAGCAGATGTAAGAGAGTGAGTGAGTGAGAGTGTGTGTGTTTGGGATTGCAGGAGCGTGGATAGGGAGAAAGTGTTGATGGTGTGTGTTGAGTTTAGCGGAGCGTTGAATGTGTGGAAATGGAAAAATGTGGATTTGGGATAAAAGGGATGGAACGTCGGGAGCCACCCGCCTCCAATATTATAATTCTTGGCGTTGGCTTTTCGGGTTTGTTGATGATCTTTTCCATTTTCTCGTATCGTGTTTGGTTCCTGTTAGTTAATCTAGAGTGTGTGTCTCTCTGGGTTTTGGATTTGGATGTCGACCTTATGTTATGCCAAAGGGTCACACCATTCTATGCTGACCTCATACTTTTCACCCACTCCTTCAATAATAGCATGTTCTAATTTTCACCGTAAACACGTATTAATGTCGGTGTAATGACCCAAAAAATGAACAAGCTCATTTCTGAGTCCATTAAAGAATAAAACCCAAGAAAGAATAATCAAAACAAAGAAAGCCCGAGCTATTCTGCTAACCGTGATTTGACAACCAAACCGCTCCTGGTCCGAACCAATTATAAACCAAAGAAAGCGGTTCGAACGAATCATCTAAACGAGCTGATGAAGATTGCCGAAAAGAGACATATCTCAACTGAACGAGGTTCAGCTAAATAGTTGTACTTTTTTTGCTTAAAGACATCTCATTGTTTCCATCCCTATAAATAAGGTCTCATTTATTGTTATAAAATACATTTAATACAACAACAAATACATAAAGTATTGTTTATTACTTCTACTTATTTTTTTTAAAAAAAATTATATTTTATCAAGTACACTTGTAAAAAATCAATCCCGACAAATTTGAGCATCAGCAGTTCGTAAAGCTAATACAATAATAAATTAAATGTATTGAAAGTATTTAAAATTTAATATGTTAACAATATTATACTACCGCATCAATTTATTGGCACGTTAACACATATTCGCAATGCATATTTAATAATTTTGTGTCAATAATCTAAATTGAGTTGAATCCAATTGATTTGAGTATAGTTAATTAGTAAATTATTCAAATAATGGGACAAGAATCAATGCTTTTCAAGTTGATTGGACTCAACGATGCCATGGTCGATAAGACTTTGAGTATCTACAAAGTTATAATTTGTAGTTATATAATCATTTATATTATTTGAACTCAAGCTCGGATATTTTATTTTCTCTTCGATTGAATTGAACATTGAGAAGTTGATAAGATTTAAAGTTGAACTTGAGTTTTATTCAATTTTAAGTTTAAGTGGTTTTTTGAGAAAACTTACTCTAGTTTTATCATGTCATTAATTTGATATGTAAGTGTTAGTTGTTATAATGTGTATAGTTTTGTTTATGTATTGATGAATAATGATTGATTACAAACTTTGGAAATTAAAATTTATGAATTTTATTTAAATGTATCTATCAAACTTTAAGATTTATTCCAATTTTTTTGTTAGGAGGTTACATGTCAGTGTACAGATTATGGAAATCTACTCCAACTTTCTTAATTATATTATACAATTTTACCTAATATTTACTTGTATTAGTTATATTGCCATAAGTAATTGAAAATATAAAAAATACGCTGAGTCACATTTTATTAAAATTAATTAATTTATAATTATAATTTGAGTCTTGTATTGTGTGAAAATACACTTAGTTACACGTCATTAAATTGGTTAATTCATAACCATAAAAAATATGAATAAATTTTAGAGTTGTCATAATTTTATCTCCAAAAAGAAAAAATAGGTGAAAATAAACTTAAGCTGATGGATGACTATCTGTCTATCTCCATTATTATTCATGTTACTTAATATAACACCCAAAACCTGCCAAATAAAAACGATTAATTAATTCTGTGCCTTAGTTGGAAATCTCAATAAATTAAAGGACGATGTCACATCGTAATCTCAATTATATTATGTAAACCTTATTTAAAAATATACAACTATGCAAGTGCCTAATTTAGTATGAGATTATTACATTTAAGATGAGTGTACCATTCAACATAATATATATACGGAGAATTGTTGATTCAGAATCCAAAAGATAATTTAATTATCGATTCAGTATCTGAAAGAAGATTTGTCAATCCAGAACCCGAAAGATCAAACAATTCTCAATCCAGGATCTGATATCGAGGTCCTGAATTGAGATTTGTATGATCTTTGGAGTTATGAATTGATAATTTTTGTGATCTTTCTGGTCCAGAATTGAGAACTAATCTTTCGGGTCCTGAATCGATAATTAAACTATATTTCGGATCATAGATCGATAAAATTCCTATATATACTATTACTCAAATCACACATGAAATTCAACTTCTTTTTAATTAGGGGCTACAAATTAAATTTATAGCATTTAATGATTTTGTATAGAATAATTAACGTGGACCATGAACGGTATATGACGCTGACATAGATTCCAAAAGTTGCACAGATTCATTAATGATCATGAATATACCAAGTTAGTTTACTTGCAATAAATAATTAATTATCTTAGACTTTAATATTCGTGGCCGCCAACAACAACAACAACTAAGTTAAGTGTTTGACGTCAATCTAAATATCTTATTCCCCAGAGCTCAACTTGTGCATTATTATCAGTTTCTAAACTCATTATTTAATTTGGTATTTTTAACTTTCACACATTTTATTCGAATTTGAAATCCAGAAAAAAAAAAAAAATCTTGTTTTACTTTTGATAAACATAAAAGATGGACGTATTATATAGAGTTGGAAATTCAAAATACCCATTTACCCTAATACACATATCAAAAATGCTCAATTCTTATAACACATATCCAAAATACTCAAAAGTATACTTTTCAGTTAAAGTCACCTGTCAGTGTACTTTATTTCAAACAACAATGATTTTCGATTTAAATTTTATTAGGTTTATAATTTAAAATGCTGGAAATAATTTAAAAAAATCGAATTATTAGTTATTTGGAAAAATCGATTTTCGTAAAAAAAAAATTTAAAAAGTGAATCAGACCAAGATTCGACCCGAATCAGACCGATATCGGGTCGGGTCGGTTTCGTTCATAAAGAAACCGACTCGATGCCGATTGGACCCGAACCCGGAAAAAAATCAACCAGACGCCGCGGACAAACCCGAAACCGACCCGGTCAATTTTTTTAAAAAAAATATAATACGCGAAAATTGTTGTTTTCCCCAATTTTTCTCTGCGTGCGTCGGTTCCTCACGAAGAAAACCAGGTCTGGTCCCCTTCACGAAGTCGACTTCTCCTTCCTTCCCAACCACCGAATCCAATTGATAAATTGACATGGTCGATCAAGTAGTAAGTTTGTAAATCCCACTCCTCCATTTTTTTCCATTTTTGATAGTTTATATTCGAAATGAAAAACAAGGATTTTTATGTTGAAATTTTATAAATTTTAATGGTTATATGCATAGATTGGAATGGGTATATGTTAAATTTGAATATTTACATGTTTGGAATGGATGTCGTGTGTAATTAGGTTGGTTTTTTGTTAATTTGTTGAATTATTTGATTATTAATTTGGTGAATTATTTCGAATGAAATTAGTGGAATTTGTTGAATTTATTGAATTATTTCGAATGTTTGGAATAATTTTTGTTGCAATTATTTGTTGAATATTTACATGTTTGGAATGGATGTCGTATGTAATTAGGTTGATTTTTTGGTTGAATATGTCGAATTATGCATATTGTTGAATTAAATTACATGTTAAATTGGTGAATATTTCATAATTGTTGCATATTGTATTTGATTTTTGCAGCCACAGTGGATTAGGCCCTCTTTTCGTGGTCTAAATTCCAAAGTCAACTTATATATATACTAAAGTGACTATGTTAGAGACTATTAATGATACATTATCTTCAATAGGGGGTCAAGAGTTGCTTAATCAATTTATTAATGGGCCGTTTGGTAACTTTATAATTTGGAAAAACAATGGTCCTAGTGCATCCCAACCTTTACTAGAGCTATTAGGCCATCAAATTAGTAGTCAATCCCCTAATGTTTTATGGTTTTGTATCAATGATCAGATTTTAGAATTTGGAGTGGCCGAATTTGCATTAGTTACAGGATTTGTATTTGGGTCTAGTACTTTTAATCCCTTTGTTGATCATGATCCTTCTGGCAGTTCGGTTTTTCGTACAGGTTGTCGGGGTAAGAATATTAGCGCTAGACAGTTATTGATGATTTTTAGGGATAAAAAAATAGAACGCAGTAATCATGGTTTATACTTGAGGGTAGCTAATATATTAGCAGCATGGAATTTTGCTTTAGGACTTTCTGAGAAAAGAAAAATTGAGAGTTGGGTATATGTCTTGGTTGAGGATTTGGTTAGGTGGGGTGCATTTCCATGGGGGGCATATGCCTTTCAGTGTCTATGTTATTATTTGGACCTTGCCCCTTCCACAGCAGATCGAATCAGTGGTGGGAGCTTTAATTTAGGCGGACCCATTTGGGCGTTACAGGTATAATTTAATTTTGTTAATTGATTCTTACACCTACAAGAGTGAAAAATTTTATGTTATTTTTTATAGGTGAGGGCCTATGAGGCCATTCCCTCGTTGGGTCGTGCATGCGCTATTTTGCGAAGGCCTAATGCACTCCCTCGATTTGTGAAATGGGAGTTCACGAGGCCGGAGACAGTTGATTGGGGGCAATTCTTTACGAAGCCTGAGGTATGTAGTTGTTGTCTATCTAAATTATTCTTTTATTTATTTCTAATTCTTATTTCTTTAATTTACAGCTTGAAGTGAATTCCAACTTGGAGGCCTCTCTTGCCGAGAAGGCAATGCTGTATTTTACTTCTACGGAGATGGATAATCCAATCGGAGTACAGTTTCGATTGCCAGAGAATCCAGTGTCTGGTGCAGGACGGGGTGTAGGACGGGGTGCGGGATGGGGTGCAGATGAGGGTATTGGGAGAGGTGCTGATGAGGATGCAGATGAGGGTGCGGGATCACAGCCACCGAATTTGGGAGGATCACAGCCGGAGACCTATACACCGTCACGTAGACGCACTCGTCAGAGGCATCATCGACATTCTTCGAGTGGGGATTCCCGGGATACTAGGAGACATCGTCCATCTGGGAATATTTTGGATAGTATTCGGACGATTATTCATGAGGCACTGACAGAGAGGGTCATCCCCCTAGTTACAGATTTATTCCGTGCATCTAGATGCCGTCATTGCACAGATGTAGATGATGGAGCCTTCCGAGAGGTCTTGGCTCGTGATAGGAGTCGTGATTGGAGCCGTAGGGCTCATATAGAGCATGAGAGGCCGGAGGAGATGGAGAGGACGACGAGTGTACCTGTTGGTGAGTCCAGTAGGAGGCCGGAGGAGCCGGATAGGAGGAGGGCAAGTGTATCTGGTGCTGAGACCAGTACGAGGATGGAGGGGTCGGATAGGAGGAGGAGTGTATCTGGTGGTTAGACCAGACAGAGGCTGGAGGAGATGGAGATGCAGAGGAGGGATACGAATCTTGCAAAGGGTAAGAGTCATGCAATCCCTGATGAGGAGTGTCATAGTATTTCTGGCGAACAGGATCAGGGGGTTGTTTTCACAGACAGTTCTGAGGGTGACGATGCTACCACACAGCCCCTCCCAGGGGATACTGGAGGGATGGGTACCCAGCCGGACACTCTGTCTGTATCCTTATTAGCATATGATATTGAATATTAGGTAAGTATAATTATTTGATTTCATTTATGTATTTATTTGGTAATTTTATTTATGTTTTCATTCTTTTTGCAGCCGAACGATGGACGACCTTGGGGGATTGGGATAGATGTGCATTTGAGATATAATGCATGGAGAGCTGCTGATCCCGAAGCTGTCAGAATCCAAAGAAATGGTCCGTGGCAATTCTCGCAGAAATATTTTGCCTTCGTGGAGAACTTGAGCAACGATTTGGCTACAGATATAATAGAGCCGTATATTCCTGTTCTACAGAGGAGATTATACACGGCTCATCCGGAGACGAATGTTCGGGTTATCTCACCACGATTCTTTGTAAGTGAATTATTCAATCACAAATTATTATTGTATATATTATTTAGTAATATATATTTAATACTGATGTTCTATATTGTATCAGATTTTGATGAAGCATCATTATAGTGGAGATAGAGCACCTCGCCTGGAGCCAGATGACCTATTGGATTTCGCTAGAGGTAAAGATACTCAGGTCTCAGTAGATTGGAAAGCTACAGATACGGTAAGTAATTTAATATTAAAATTTAATTAAATATATTAATATTTTCTATAAGTAGTTAACACTTGTTTATGTTTTTTTTTTTTGCAGATTGTGTTACCTGTATTACTGCGCACTAACTGGGTTGCTGTCAAATTCAGTATAAAAAATCATACGGTGCAGATATATGATGCCTATTTAGCAGATAGAAGCCTTGATGAGCGTACCAAATTGGGCAAAGAATTGGCAAAGATGACAAACAAGATGAAGCATTATCTGAGAGCCATAAACTATTGGCAAGAAAACATATTCCGGCTTGAGAAAACATCTGTCAACCCGCCAGAGATCCGATGGACATCACTTTTCCACGGGATGATGAAGAAGCAAAGCGGAACTTATACGCTAGCACATATTGAGATGCTATTGTTTTGACGTCCGACACGAGCGTGGATTGAGAGCGATGCGGGCACATATCTTTATCGTACTTTT
Organism: Plectranthus barbatus; assembly: GCA_026898455.1. Classification (NCBI taxonomy): domain Eukaryota; kingdom Viridiplantae; phylum Streptophyta; class Magnoliopsida; order Lamiales; family Lamiaceae; genus Plectranthus; species Plectranthus barbatus. The sequence goes on from JAPKLW010001711.1 coordinate 37,404, forward strand.
GTAGCATTAGGTTTATTTGAATTTAGTTCGGATGATTTTGATTTTTGATTATTCGATCGGGCCGTTATTTGTGTGCAATCTTATTAGAATGATGAAATAAGCATAAAACTGAGAACAAAACATTACAATTTATTGATTGTCCGGGACCCTATCAGGACAACTTCGTTTCGTATGACCATTTGATCTACATATACTACAACGTTTAGGGGCGCGATGTCTGCTGCTAGAAGATTGTGAATGCTCTGCACCTGAAGGACGTCGACTGTTCCTTGGCCGACCTGCTTGACGAGTTATAATTGGCGGCAAAACAAGTACTGATGATGCTTCAGAAGAGACATCCCATTCATTTTGAGGGGGAAGAGGATTAACAACCCCACCATATATCTCACGCCAAGTCTCGGTCTTGTAGTATGGATAAATGTAGTCATAGAAATGCAATCCATTTGCCCTATAAAACAATTTTATTATAAAATATTAGAGGTAAAAATTGAAAACAAACTAATGAGTATATTTCATACCAAATTGCAGCTGCTGCATGAACACACGACATCAGATCGAGTTGAAACTCACGACACTCACAAAAAGTAGATTGTAGATCCACATTCCGAGACCGAGTGCCGTCATTGACCTTGAAGGTATGTTGCAATGTGGGAACCACGTTGTAACCACGTGCTTTCTCCACCAAGGGTGCCATCTTCGCAACAGCCTCCTCTGTCAAGTCATCAGACCAATTAGCAGCTTTGGCACGTCGCTGGTCGAACTTAGCCTCGACAATACTTCTATACACTTCTAACAACGAGCAGATTGGCAAACGACGAACATCCAACAGTCTTGAATTGAAGACATCGGCTGCATTTGAGGTCAAAAAACTATATCGGCGGACACGACAATTCGATTTAGCCCATTTTTCCGGTCCGACATCCATTAATTTGTCGTATGCTGCCGGATTTGAGACTTTTATTTGATCCATAGCCTGCTTAAAATCCGTCGCCCGATATGCATACGCAACACGGTGGTACAATGGGACAATGTTGGGACGGAAGCTGGTCAATTTATTATGTAAATGATAAAAACAAATTCCGTGTGCGGTACCTGGATACACTCTGCTCATCGCATTCGAAATGCTAATGTGTTGGTCGGATACGATCAACAATTGATCGTTGCAGCCAAAAGCCATCCGGAGTCGAGTCATAAACCACAACCAGGACTCATCATTCTCTATCGGGCCTACACCGATGGCAAGTGGGAAGACCTGCTCATTACCATCTTTGGTAACAGCAACAAATAAAACTCCTTTGTTTCTTCCCTTCAAATGAGTACCATCGACAACAATAACTTGTCTCAGAGAAGACTCAAAAGCACTTTGACAAACACCTAATGCCACAAACAAGTGCCGAAAACGTCCATCGGGACCAATATCAAGATCTGTCAGCGTCCCTGCATTATACTGAACAAGTACCTCGAGGTACTTCGGCAGCATCTTGAAAGAATCTTCGACACTACCATACAACATCGAAAGGGCTCTGTTCCGTGCTTTCAGCGCAGAACCATAAGTCGTATGGATGCCAAAACTTGTTTGCAGCTCGCCCATAATCTCACGCGGTACGCATCTTCCTTGCAAAATAGACAGCCACGGCCTTTGAATGAACATTACGTGCTCCAACTCCAGCAAGGTTCATCCTACAATTATGAATAGGTTTGAACTTGCGTACAATCTAACATTGAGCTTTGCATGTAGCACGTATATGAAACGAACAACTCTCATCTCGTTTGCACTTGTACTCAACACGAGTACTGTCAGAGCGGGCAACTTTATATTCTAGTCTCTGCTCCATATGCCAGATACCAACAGCAACGAGCAGATCATCTCTGCTCCAAAATATGGCACCCTCCGTCAACTCCTGGTCCAATATAGCTGCGACGTCTTGCAGGACGGGTGAATCTGAAGTATCCAATGGAATGATTGGAAGTAACCAATTATTTAATTGGACTTCCATACCTTCAGCTAGAGGATGAGCCGGCAAAAGATTTGAAACAAAAGCATTCATACCACCAACAGATTGCACCCAAGCTGAAAATTCAGCCACCGTACACTGCATTAAAGATTGGTTGAAATTCTCATCCTCGGACTCAGCCGAGTCTTCAGCCTCCTCCTCGGACTCAGACGAGTCTTTAGCCCCCTCCTCATTAACAGCATCATCAGACTCCTCTGAACCACCACCCTCATTTAAGTCGGGAATATGTGAACTCCCGCTTGCACCACCTGCGAAAGGTTGATCAAAGAACATAGAAGAATCGAACCTTTAAAGGTCCTCCGGACATGGACTGAAAGTAGCATTCGGAGGTGGACTGAAGGAAGATATGAATGGCCTGTACGGGGATGGCTCCCGCTGAGAACTCCCAACACCAATGTTGATTGCATTGTTGAAAATAACATAAACGTTGGGCTCTGAAAAAACAGAGCAAAGCCGCTACAGATCAGCATCCGTCGCCAACAATGATCTTACATTTCTTCCACTACGACTCTGGCCAGTATAATATAGATTATACTGAAGCTGAATATTTTCGGAATCCAGAAGCGATTGGATGCTATTTCTTAGATACTGTATGGAAAGATTGGTCATTGGGATGTAAACCAACCTTTCCTCTCCACCCACGTAGATGGATGAATCATGAAATTGCCCATTGTAATGAACAAATATAGTGCACCAATTTTCCATTTCAAAAAGGGGGAAATATTAAGTGAAGAAAAACAAGAAGATGGAGAGAATAAGGCACGAAGGTTGTGAATGTGTATGCTTCGTCTATGGCAAATGAATTGGATTTTATAGACAAACCAATCTCAATTATTTTCACGAATTGATTGGAGTAGTCAAATACAGTAAATGCCTATTTACTCATCTGTATTGCAGTGTACGCAAAATTACCATCCACTCATTCAGTCAAAAAGAAAATTCACTTGCATGCATTATTGATGTCAGTATACTTTATGAGCTCATTTGACCAATATTGTATGTAAAAAGTTGGGAAAACAATGTACATAGGACAATAATGCATGTAAATACGATGGTCATGTCATTTTCACGTCGGATTATTGGACCATAGTGCCTAAAACATGGTATATGATTAAAAAAAAATAAAAATGGAACCAACCCGATTCCGACCCGATTCCGACCAGATACCGACCCGGGTACGAATCGGGTCGGAATCGGGTCGGTTCCAGTCGGTTTCAGGACTGAAGCACTATACGACTGGGTCTGATCCGGGTGAGTAGGTTTCATGAGTCTGATCCGGGTGAGTAGGTTTCATGAGCCTGAACCGAGTAAGACCGAAACAGACTCAGAGTCAGGCTTGATAATATGATTTTTCATTTTTTTAAAAATCTGAAATTAATATATTAATTATAAATTCTATTTTAAGTAATGATATCATTATCATGTAAACAATGATTGAATCAAATTTGGCAAAACCCACTTCCCCATGTAAAAATTTGTACTTTTGGGTATTTTTGATATGTGTTATAACAAATGGGTATTTTTGCTATGTGTTTCATCAAAATGGGTAGAAAAAAATATTTCCACTATTATATATACTACGAAACATAATTAGGGGTGAGCAAAACCGAATCAAATCGTAAACCGGCATTTTCGGTTCGGTTTATATTAATTTCGGTTCGATTTTAACCGAAATATGGCGGTTCGGTTCGGACGATTTGGATATGAATTTATAGATTTGAACTTAGATTTGAATTATTATTTATGAACTTGTGTATTTGAATTTATAAGTTAGACTTGTTTGTTGAACTTGTGGGATTGTATTTGGTGTATTTGGACTTCTAATGAATTTTGGAACATGAAAATGTATGTTTTAATTCAAGCATTTTGAAAAATAGGTGGAAAAAGTTCGGTTTAAACCGAAACCGTGCGGTTTGGGTCGGTTCGGTGCAAACCGCCAAACCGAACCGAAACCGCCCATTCAGTTCGGTGCGATTTACTTAATTCTAGCGGTGCGTTCGGTTTTATTTTTTAGGATTTGTAGTTTGGTAGTTTGGACGGTTCGGTTCGGTTTTCAGACCGAACCGACCGTTGCTCACCCCTAAACATAATTTATCGAAGTTCAACAAAAATAAAATCTCATTAAAGCTCATCAATATTCGATGTAATCACAAAGTCCAAACAATTTTTTTTAAACTTTGTATTTATTTTCAAGCTGAGTTTTCTCAGAGATATGTGTTTGGTAAGATAGTGTTTTGTAAAATACTGTAAGATAATTTAGTGGTGTATTTAAAAATTTAGAATTAGAGATATAATATATAAATAACATAAATTGTGGAAATATCATGAATATATATATACAAATAATATTTTGATATATAGGGAGAAGATTTTGTAGGGATAAGTTTCTTTTGAGAAGGTTGTTGCTTGATTACAACATTACTTGGTTGTATTTTAGTTGTTACTTAATTTGATAATTTTGTTGCTTGATTGTGCTTTAATTATCGTTTGACTGCATATCAATCATAAATTTATTTAGATTTAATGAATTTGATTCATTATTTTTAATAATTGTTTGTTAGGCTGGACTCAACTAATTTCCGGCACTAAAACGACCATTTCCTTGATGGGCTGGGCTGGTTGGAGTAAAAACATGCAGAAATTAAAAGCCCAGAGCAATTTTGTGAGTGATATATTTTTTTTAAAAAAAGAAATAATGATTGATCCATGACCTCTCGTTTAGATTTTTTTTATATGTTAATTTTTTAATTGTTTATAAATCTCAAAAGACTTGCAAATAATTAAATCCTTTAGCAATTTCACGAGTTTTTTATTTTTGAAAGCTAAAATTCATAAGTTTGTCAAACAATTCTGACAAACGATATACTCCCTCCGTCCCATTTTAATAGGCCCCTTTCTTTTCGGCACGGAAATTAAGAGTTGTGAGTGTAGAATGAGTTAGTGGAATGAATATTTTATTGTTGTGTGTGAAAAAGTTGTCATTTTTTGAAAGGGGTCAATTTAATTGGGACGCCAAATTCGGTAAGTGGGCCTATTTTAGCGGGACGGAGGGAGTATTTTATTGTTAGTAGTATATTGTTAAAAAAATATGTATTTCAAAATTATTAATAATATATTTAAATAATGTATGCCAATATTAAAATTAATCATTTGTGAAACAGTTTGACAAAGACTTATTTCTTAGGAAATATGGAAAGGATGATTGATTTGTAATTTTTTTTTAAATATGATCTCATACTCGATATTGATAATTGGAATACAAATTATCAGAAATGTTGAAATATTCACTTGAACACGTTATTGTTAATATGTCTATGTTATAATATAATATTAGTAGTGAATGCTCAACAGTGAATATGTAGTCGGTCCCATTTTGTGGTATATTTCGTGTTGATGTTGATGCAATGTTCGATTTGGGAATCAACAAATTTGGAGTGGGGGCAATTGTTAGAGATTTTGATGGAGGAATTGTCGTAGCAATGGCATGACCTATTTCATCACCTCGATCGGCCTCACGAGCGGAAGTTCTTGCAGTCTTGCATGGAATCCTTTTTTTGCATTGAGCAAATGATCAACCCAATCTCGATTTTCACTAACTCAATCATTGCTGCAAGAACAATGGTAAGTTTGGATGAGGAGCTTGATTTGATACCCCGTGGGTTTCGAGATTATGTTCAGAGCGTTGAAAAATGATATATTTTAGGAAATTTTCATGCTTATAGGAGCCCCACTACGACTGCTCATCATTTAACTCAGTTTGCTACTCAAATATCTTTCTAGAAAGTGTGGATTTCTGATTTTCCGGAATGACTGATTAACGTGGCTACTTTCTATTATATTTAATATAATATTTTTTCCCTAAAAAAAACAGTGAACATGTAATGTTTGAGCATTTCTGTACGAATTATCTAATGACGGATGCCGAATTATAACACCGATTGGTGTTGTAATAATTAAAAATCATTAATTAGGTTTTTTTTTTTTTTTTTTTGTAATTTGCCAGAAATCAAATAAACACAAAGTTTCAAATTTCAAAACTTCAAATCCATCCATCCAATACAAGACAGGAGATGATTATGTCTAAATATAATTTTATTATATCCAACATATTATTCTATGATTGAATTGGAAATGTTTTAAGAAATTTTTAATCTTAAAATTATCGATATCCGCTCCTTATTGGATATACTTGTTGAGTTTTTATTAGATATACTCGTTTAATCACGATTAAATAATAATTTGTATCAATGAAAAGAATTAAATAAGTGTATTTCACATATACTCTATGGAAACCGTGAAAAAATATTAATTATAAATACACTAGAAATCATAATTATATAAAAAAAGACTCCACAATTAGAATAAAAATATTGATGAAAACACTTTTTTGGTCGTAAAAACAATACTCCTATATAAGGAGTCGAGAACATAAACAAATAAATAAGTTAAAAATCCGAAAACTAAAAGGTACGCGCTCTCTCTCTCTATCTCTAAAATTTATTTTACTTTTCTTCCCCCTCCCCCTCCCCAAACTAATTGCACAAAAAAAAAAAACCCTCTAAAATTCCATGAAGAGAAAACCCTAAATTTGAACATACTAGGGAAACACCGATTCATCGTATTCGCTATATTTGTGTATACATATATAAATTTCTGGAAAATTACTCAATTCAGGGAATCAAATTGGTGTTGCGGGATCCTGGCAGATCCAGCGTCGTTTTCGGGTTGCGGTGAGTTATTCTTGCAAGTTCACCGTCAATTTTGTTTCCTTAGTGGCTTAGGGCGGGATTATGGACGCAATATGGATTTTATTTATTTTTTCTGGATGATGTTGTTAAAGCCCGTTGTCGTATGACGCTTAATGATTGAAGCCGGTCGGTTTAGGGTTCTGATTGGATTCAATTGGGTCTATTTATTTGTTGAAGCCATCTGATTAATTTA
>JAPKLW010001711.1:44459-55794 GCA_026898455.1 Plectranthus barbatus
CCCCCCCCCCCCCCCCCTAAATCAACATATATTGACGTTGAAATTGATTGATCAGGGTTTTCAATTGCTTTTTATATGGTTCACATCATTTTCCATAAGATTATGGCCCTAGTTTTTTCCTGTTAGTATTCTGATATTACTTATAGATAGTAAGAACTTAACCATAGCCAACTTGTCTCTGAAAACCTTTGGTTCTTGAACTAGGTCATATCCACTCCCGATCTCCTTTAACCTGTCAAATGATTTGTTATTGAATGGTGTTTCTGGTAACATTTGTATGTGCAACTTTTTTATAGATCAAAATTGATCACCAAACCTCTTAAAGTAATAACCACCTAGTACTTTGAAACTTGTCCTGCATTCTTTTTTTAGGACTTTTGTTATGAATAACTGCATAATTGCTTGGCTTCTGAACTGTAAGACTCTGATGCACCAAATTGGGTGTTATAGTGTAGTGATTTGGTTAGACAATTTGCTGGGGGACCATTGGGCAGCTTCTTTCTGAATCATTGAATGATACTGTAGAATATGCTTAGTTGCGTTTTGTAAGGAGGGGTTTAGTATCAAAGTTCGTTTGCAACATAGCCCTAGAGCATACTGATTTTTTTTTTAATTATTTATTTTTAAATTTAATTATTTTGAATTGAACTTCAATTCAACAGGCCGTTGTGAATTTGATGCTGTTTGTTTCTACTGAAGTTGTGTGCTTGGACTGAATTTCTGTGACCGCCTGTTAATGGATGATGGCCATTCCGATGGAAAACGACAAAGAAAGCTCCTCAAGGGAGCATGTACAACATCTCTTCAATAAGGTATAGATACACATTTTTCTTTTCCTTTTTTTTCCCGTTGGTTTCTATTTTTCAATTGTGCATCAAAATGGAACTGGTAATACAGTTTCTCATAAACTGTATTTTTCTAAGTCACAAGTTTTATACTGTTTAGTCTGTTATTTAACTTATGGATTTTTATATAGAATGTTGAATTGGAGAAAAATAGAAGGAAAGCAGCACAGGCCAGAATCCCTTCAGATCCTAATACATGGCAACTTATGCGCGAAAATTATGAAGCTATTGTTCTTGAAGACCATGCCTTCTCTGAGCAACATGATATCGAATATGCGCTGTGGCAATTGCATTATAGGAGGATTGAGGAGCTAAGGGCACTTTTCAATGCATCCTTGGCTTCTGCTGGCTTAGCTGCATCCCAAAATGGGAAAGGTCCAGGTCGTTCTGGTCCTGATCGAGTAACAAAGATTCGTTTACAATTTAAGACTTTTCTGTCCGAGGCAACAGGGTTTTATCATGACTTGATGTTGAAGATAAGAGCTATGTACGGTCTACCATTAGAATATATCTCTGATGATAATCAGATCCCCATGTCAAAAGATGGAAACAAATCCTCTGAGGTAGAAAAAGGGTTGATGTCTTGCCACCGCTGTCTGATTTATTTGGGTGATCTTGCTCGTTATAAAGGAATGTATGGTGAAGGGGACTCTACTCGGAATTTTGCGACCGCAGCAACTTATTATATGAAAGCGTCTTCACTATGCTCCTCAAATGGAAACCCACATCATCAGGTACTCAAATTCATTTGACAGCTCTTTGATCTTTTGATTTCTTATGTTAAACTCCTTGATGATTATAAATATATGCAAATTGCTTATCTAATTCGAGTTACTTCTGTGCCTTTCAGCTTGCTATACTTGCTGGATATTCAAATGATGAGCTCGTGTCTATTTACCGCTACTTTAGAAGTCTAGCTGTTGATAACCCTTTCATCACTGCGAGAGAAAACTTGATCATTGCATTTGATAAGGTAAATATCATAATGTTCTGAATGCTTGTATACTGGATACAATTGTTGAGGTTTGCAGATGTCCTGAACTTTTGTTGCTTTAGTTCTATAATTAGTGGAATTCTTTGGATTTCATGAGAAGTGAGAACCATTAAAGTATATATTGAGCATATTGTCTTGCAACCTAAATTTCAAATATGGTTAAATTTGGCCTATTTAACTGTTCAAGTCTTGTTGTCATACTAGTTAAGCTACCATATTCTCATTTTAATCAGCAGTTTCTTCCACTACCATTTGCTAATTGAATAATCTTCTGAAAGAAATTGGGTTATGCAATCTATATTTGGATCTTGTGCTGGTCTGCAATGTTTGAATTCTGAATTCCGTATGAGAATTTTGCTAAGCAACTGGAAAATCAAGCATTTGAAAATAATGTTCGAGAAATGTGCTGAAAAGCACAATTGACAATTTTTAACAGAGTCAGAACTTTCTAATTGGAATTCTCTATTTGTCTACAGAATCGACAGAATTATACCCAATTAGTCAGTGATGGTAAATCTGTTAAGGAGAAGAAGCTACCTTCAAGGACACCTGGGAAAGGAAGAGGCAAGGGGGTGACCAGGCTTTCTAGCAAAGATATTAGAGTGGAAACAATGGCAGTTAAGGAGATGGCTTCTAATAATGTTGAGCTATTGAGAGCTTTCATCACTAGATTTATCAGGCTGAATGGAATTCTCTTCACACGGACAAGGTTGGTCTCAAATATCTGCAGTATTTTGTTGAAATTATTGATGCTACTGCAAAATAACCTAACAGTGATTTACCTTTTTCTAAAAACATTATTTTTCTTTGACTTTGATCCCAGCTTGGAGACCTTTCATGAAGTTCAATCAATGGTTAAAAATGACCTATTAACACTCCTTCCATCTGGGCCAGATGAGGACTTGAACCTTGGTTCAGATGCTTCTGAGTGCAGACTTGCAGTTGTCAGGATGGTTGCTATTCTAATATTTACCGTGCATAACGTGAAGAAGGAAAGTGATAACCAATCCTATGCTGACACTCTACAACGTTCAGTCCTACTGCAAAATGCTCTTACTGGTACCTTTGAGTTTGTGGGCTGCATGCTTGAACGGTGTAGAATGCTGAATGATCCCTCATCAAGCTATTTATTGCCTGGGATTTTGGTTTTCGTAGAGTGGTTGGCATGCTGCCCTGATGTTGCAGTTGGCAGCGAACTGGAGGATAAACAAATTAATGCAAGGACTTATTTTTGGAACAATTGCATCTCCTTATTAAATGAACTTTTATCAAATAGGTCTATTTTTGGTAGTGATCATGAAGAAGATACATGTTTCTTTAATATGAGTAAGTATGATGAGAGTGAGACTGCTAACCGTCTTGCGTTATCTGAGGACTTTGAATTGAGGGGATTTATTCCTCTCCTTCCAGCCCAAGTGATACTTGATTTTTCAAGGAAGCATGCATTTGGTGGAGGGAATCAAGAAAAAATTGCTCGTGTGTGGAGGATTGTTGCTGCTGGAAAGGCTCTTGCCAACATTGCCCGCATAGGCGAGGAGGGAGTTCATTTTGACACAAAGTTGAATAAATTTGTCACTGGTACTGAACCCCAGGTTTCTGATGATCATCTACTCACCAATCCTGTAGAGGCTAGTTTGAATGATATATCTGTTGGGACTACAGTGACATGTGGCCATCTCACAAAGCAAAATGTTTGTGCTGAGGATGAGGATGAGGATGAGGTGATTGTGTTTAGGCCATCCACAAATGAGAAGCATGTGGATGAATGCTCTTTCAATTTGGATTATTCGGAGCTCCTTGCTTCCACTGGTGGGGCTGTCAAGATTGATGCTTGGAAAGAAAATGGCTCAATCTCTGCTGGGCATAGTTTTATCTTTCAGAGAGACACAAGTTTTAGTCCATCAGCAACTGTTGCTAATGTTACTTCTCAGTATCTATCGCCAGTCCAACCTGTCACATCTAATTGGCCGGTAGAATATTCTCCAGATGTCCATGGTTTGGCGAACTTGAATCTGATGGAAAATGGTTTGCAGAAATCTGAGCCACTAGACCAGTCTGATGTTTCTGAGCCTGCTGCATTTTCTGTGCCGTACCCAAGTTTTGTCAGTAATGATGCTTGCCACAATTATTCCATTCAGCTTCCCCAGTCTACTGTTCCATCATTGCTCGACTCCATGATGTCTTCTGAAGTAGCTGGTAATGACATTCCTGTGAAACCATTGTCAGCTGTTGCACCAGGTTTAAAGAAGAATCCTATTAGTCGACCTGTCAGGCATGCTGGTCCACCTCCTGGTTTCAACTCTGTTTCTCCCAAAGTCCTCGATGAGTCATTAAAGGCGACCATGAAAAATGATAACCCTTTGGTTCCACAAATGGGTGAGTACAGCTGGCTAGATACAAATTCATTGTCATCAGCAAATCAAAGTGTTGGATTCTGTAGTTCCTTCAATCAAGTGGGTCCTACAATCCATTCTGTGAACAACAACAATGGTTCAACGGGAATAACAAGCTTCCCTTTCCCTGGAAAGCAAGTCCCATCTTTGCAGGTCTCGAGTGCAAATCTTAATGACTGGAAACACTATCCTTTTTTAAGCCATATGAAATCATACGAGGAGCAGCAGCAATTTCAGGTAGGAAATCAACATCCTGTTGGTCCTCAGCAATATCAAGGACAGTCACTCTGGGGGAATAGTTTCTTTGTGTGAGATGATTGAGAGACCATAGTTGGTAAAGGTATTTCCTGTCCTTCCACTTCCTCCCCCTCTTTTTGTTAGCTACTATTCACTTATTTGGTCATGATTATGGGTATAAAACCCTTGCTATCAGATCGTGACCAGTAACTGCAGCAAATATCTCTAGGTGGAGCTCTTCTATTTCATCCATCGCCTTTGCAGAATGGCCTGCTAAGTGAAATTCTTTTTGGAGGACAGTCTGGTGTTTTGCAGGCACTTGCTGTTCAATAGGTAAAGATTTTGTTCTACTATGTGCTGTTCAATAGGTTCAATGTGTTTGTCACCGTCTCTTTGTGTGTTTATCTTTCTAGTTGGCTTCGTCTCTTTGTGTGTTTATCTTTCTAGTTGGCTTCGCATTTATGTTGGATGTGCTTACATTTTAGACAGTGGCTGTAATAAATTATGTTCTTCACAAAACCAAATTAGTAACTATGCTCGAGTCTTAAATGGTTGTTATTTGAACTATCCTTGTCCATGTACACTGTATGCACGACATCCAGGTAGCATTGTCTATATGTTTGGATGAACAACTGTCATTTGCTAATTATGTCTGATTAATTAATCTTGATTTGTCTTCTATGTAGCTTGTGCCGAGATTTCCAGGTTGTTAGAATTGTGCCTACTGATGTCAATTGGTCAACTTGGATATTTTTGGAAGCATGATTGGCTTGTCTGCTTGGATCAATTTTGAAGGATGGATTGAGAGGTAGACAGTGGTCTGATTTCGAAGGAGTCCAAAAGTCTGAAGTATTCCAGTTTGAAGTTTCTAAACGGAGTCTGTGTCATAATTCTATGATGATGAGTGAGAAGTTTCAATAGTCAATCGTATGACGTATGTCAGTTGAAGTCTGCTGAAGCTGAAGAAACCGAAAATCTTTCATATTAGGAGTATGCCATGGATGCTAGATTTAAGAATAAATAGGCAATATACCGTAGTGTAAGGTATTTTAACGTTCTTTATATGTTTCTTTGTAAGAGCAAGACATCAAATTTGCTGATGAATGTTTTAGTTTTGCATAAAGTAGATTGTGACAATGCCGTTGTTTATCTGGGTTTGTGATGGCAATATAATGCTATTGTTTTCTTGAGAAAGCGGTGTAGTTTTAGATTGATTTCTTATTTTTAGCAACACATTATCTCCCTTTATCTCAGGCTCTCAGCTACTACTTCAGCTCTACTGTTTTTAGGTTTGTTTGCTAGCCTCTCTCTCCTTCACTAAACCTATTAATTGCAAGCCCATTACATATGATGCAATTTTATTGCTTTTCTTGTGTTATTTATTCAAGAATGACTGCTATACAATTGAATTTTGCTTGCATGAAGTTTTACTTTTTTTATTTTACAGCAGAGTGTCAAGTTTTGTTGTAACCTAAAATTTGATTCATCTTTCAATGATAAAGTGGCGGAATTTTCATAAATAGAAAAAAAATGGATGAAAAACATGCACTGTTCCATTTAATATTGGGAATTGCAGTTTTCCCTGATAATATTATACAAAGATATCGAAAACAATATATGCAGAAAGAATGAAAAAACTTCACATTTTATATACCTATTTCATATATGTAAAAGCTAAAGCTGAAAACAACCATCTCGGACATTCACGTGTCTTCAGCAAAAACTTTGAGTATGTAATCTCGAAAACGCCTTGAATATTGCTTGGGATCAACAGCCGATATGGAGTTTGGATCGTATTGGATCGACTTGTATGCATGCTCAAGTTTCTTCGTGATGTCGTAATCTTGGAGGATGTCTATGATTCCAAAGAATAGCACTACATCATAGTATTCTCCGGTCGGCTCGCCGATCAACTGAAACTCTGCTCCGTTGCTTCTCGCCGTTCTCTCCACTCTTGCAGGCATGCTGATTCCCAGCCTAATGCTAGCCCACCTGAGAATGACTCATGTCTCAACATTCCATGCCATTGCTGTACTAAAATGCAATCAACAGATGTTTTTTTCTTACCCTGCAGGGTCTAAAAGCATGTGTTCCACATTGGACTCTCTTGAAAGTGAATCATTTTCTGAGCTACCACCATTGTCTGCTGGTAAAAAAAGGGATGAATATGAAGTTGCTGGACTTCTAGCATTCTTGAAGTGAGAGAGAGAAGATTCATTACCAACAGGTGTTCGATCACCGGAGGGAGTGACTATACGCCGTTCCTCAGTTGATGCTGCTGCTTCTGTGAAGTGAATGCCAACTAGAAGACTGTAGTCCATGATTCTTTCTTGTTCAAGAAACTCACTGTCTTTATCTACTTGTCTGCAGCAGATGAAATGTGGCTGATGAGTTTATCACGCGTTAACCGAGGAGGGAGATGGAAGGAGGGGATGAGTTTTACCTTCGGAACTCTTGATACCATGTCTTCTGCAAACGAAACAGAAAGTTGAGATCAAGATCCTTGAGTGTTGTGTTTGAGTCAATCTCTGATTCTGGTTTGTCTGTCAATCTCCCAAATGTGGATCCTTTCAAGTCATATCTTATGTGGATCATATAATCGGTGCAGAATAGGTTTCCCATGATGATGAAACGAACCTGAGGCGCGAACCACCACCACATTAGTCCACCTCTGATGAAACAAGAAATGCTGATACAAATGGATTCACCAGCAAGCAAAGCAATGCAATGCAATGCCATACCTTCTGTCCATTCAACCTGACACAATGCAGGCCGAAGTATTTGGTGACGAGGGTGTTTTCAAACGATCGAACGTGGTTGAAATAAGCACTCAGCATCCTCAGAAGCACCTGCAGAGAGAGAAGAAAGGAATGAGACACACATTCTTTTTTTTTTTTTGCTGCTGTCCAGAGTTCTTACAAATAGAGTAATGGAGATGGGAATCTCACTTTTACTTCTGCTTTTTTCATTGTCTTTATCATGTAGCGATCATCGTTGGTCAGGTAAAAGAAGCTTCCACTCTTGCCGGGGGAGGAAAGTTCTCTGAGAGCATCATTTCCACAAATGGAGAGCATGTAATCTGCTGGATCCACCTTGAACAACATCCTCAGTGTTCTGTAAGAAAAAAGTAGAGATTTATGAATCAGCCTAATGAAGTGTCTGTGTCAGCATTTTAGAAGGTGCCTTACCTGAATACTTTGGGGCAGTAATCTTTCCATTTGAATTCACAGGAGTTATGTGGTGGAGTGCTTTTGGATCCCTCTGTAGGGAACTTTGTCCAGAACTTCTCCTTCGGATCAAAAGCCGATGTCTTCAGATCAAGAGATGGAGGCGGCCCGGGTCTTCCGACTGAATGTCTGTGCAGTTAGCCATATTACAAATCAAGATTATGCTCCATGAAACATAGAACTCGGTTTTGACAGAGTTTCTAGAAAAGAAACCAACTGAACTGGTTTAATGTAATAAGATTATCACCAAATTCTTGACATAGTTCTTACAGATGCATTTAAGACAAGTGGAATCAACAGAAGGAGAAAGACAAGAGAAGACAGTGTTATTACCTAATGCCAAGCTGCAAATTGAGCATGAGGTCATAATTCCTATGCCCTTTTGAGATGGTCTCCCCTTGTCTCTTGGCTACCTTGGGAATCTTCAATGGGGTGGGCGGCTGCGCGCTGCTGCACGAATCATCACCGTCTCCCAATCCAGTCCCGGAGATCCAAGCAGAAGGTGCAGCACCATCAGACAAGCGCACGCCGCCCAAATCTTTGTCTATGCCTGCCTCAATCCTACCATCAACAGACATCCTTCTAGGCTTGGTACTAGATTCTGATCCCTTAGCAGACCTCCAAACTGCAAGCTTCTTCTGCGAAGGCCATAACGGAATATTCTCAGCCGGGCACACCTTGCACTCTTTCAAATATTCAGTATAAACCTCTTGAGGATCCCAGTCATTAGCTTCTCCTTCTCCCTCTGCCTGTGTTTCTGAGGGGTGGTGATAAGTCCCATCCTGCTCTTGAGGATCAACACTCCAGTTCCCCACATAGGAGCTCCCATCCGGCCACCGAAACGTGCCGTTTCCCTTAGGCAAACCATCTTCCCAGCTCCCTTCATACATATTCTCATTAGCCCAAGTCATTGTTCCATACCCACAAATCTTGCCATCTCTCCAATCTCCAACATAAGTAATCCCAATTTTCCATGTATACTTCCCCTGCCCTTCCTGTGTCCCTTGGCTCCATTCACCCTCATAAATATCACCATTGGGATACTCCTTGACTCCATAACCATGCTTCAGGTTCATCACCCAAGAGCCTTTATAGGTACCCCCAATAGCCCCGGTGAAATTCCCTTCCCCATCCATGAAGCCATTCTTGAAATCTCCCTCATACATGGCGCCGGATGGCCAGCTAAACGTGCCCTTCCCCATTGTCTTGCCCTTACACCATTCTCCTACGTACATGCACCCATCCGTCCACCAATACTTCCCCTGTCCATGTGGGAAATTGTCGGACCAATAGCCCGTGTAGTAGTCTCCGTTGGGCAGAAACCTCTCTGCATGGTAGACTTCTCCGGGTGCATGCAATTCCTCCTCTTTCTCCTCCACCTCTTCCTCAGTTTCCACTGCGTAAGACGTGCCGAATATGGTGTTGGCACGTTTCTTGGCTGCGGCCTGAGTTCTTCGGACAGTTGCCTCCCATGCCTTCATGGCTTTGCCCTGACTGCTTCTCTCCTTTTTTTCTCTTCTTCTAATTCTTGTGCGTCAGATGCATGCATTCATCATCTCAAGAAATGAATTTATGTTGATGTATTTGCAAAGCCCAGCCATGCAGAATATCAATGGAGACAGCAATTCTTTTCTCTCTTCCTGCAGCCTCCCCCGTCTTCTCCCTCCCTCTCTCTCTCTCTTCCAACTTGCGGTGAAAATGGTAAAACGGAGACAGACAACCTTAACCAGACAAAAAAAGAAAAAGAAAAAGAAAAAAGAAGAAATAAATTATCCTCCCTTTTCTGTGAACAGACCAGCCAATGATTGTTTGCCTAATTAGGACAGAAAATCTGATCTCATGATTTCATGCTAATATCCCTAAATAATTGCTACAAAAACTTAGTTCATAACCAATAATATCGGTCGACACATGAGCTCGTTTATTGACATTTGTCGAGGTTTGAGGATCTAATGTCCAAATATAGCTCCATAAATAAAACACAACACATTAGTCATGTTATGAAAATATATCCAAGTATTCTTGATTAATATTAATATAATAATATATAAGCAGCTGATTTTCTTTTCATTTACTTTCTTCCCAATGAAGTAGCCGACATAGCTAGAATCATGTGACGGAATTACGATGTGATTTTTTGAATATATATGATATCATGATGTGAAAGAAATGAAGAAAACTCTCTCTCTGGTAGGCCTAATTAACATGATAAATTGATAATACACCCAATTAATTAGAGTAAAAAAGAGGTCTAGGAATAACATCGTCATCTCTCATATTTGAAAACTCGCCGTGCGGGAGGTGCGCCGCACCGGGACCCCAAAAATATCGGGGCACCATTTTTATAGTATATGTTAGTATTAATATATTAGTAATTTATTTTAGTATTTAAATTACAAAATTATGTTAATCTCAAAATAAATAAATTCATTTTTAACTCAATTAAAATAAAATAATAGAGGACATAAATTTATATTTTGTCTTATATAAGTTTAATAATTCAAATAAAACATATAATAAAGTATCAACATACTCCTCTTCACAATATTATATTAGTTATTTTATAATTAGAAATTGTGATTAGTCTATTAATTGAAAGAATTTGAAAAAATGTTTTAAAATTGAATTAGATTGTGAAGTTTTTAGTAGTGAATTTGATTTTTTTAAAAAAAGAGAATTATGAAATTATCTGTAAATGATAGTTATGTATTTTGCTTTAATATCATATTTAAACTTGTTTATTTCATTTAAGATTTATTCATTGATGAATATAATCAAAACTCTCATGATTTCCAAGTAAAAGAACATGAGTTTTTTTGGAATTTATAGTTTTTGAACAAATTTTAAATAAAGATGGCGTTAGACATATTTTATACTTATATTTAATTTTATTAATATTTTTTATTTATTATTATATTTGTAAAATTGGGGCACCATCTATACTCATCGGACAGGGCCATCGAAATCACAGGGCCCGGCCCTGAACTCGTTGATGTAATTTCTGTACTAGTGAGAAAATTTGTATGAGATGAATTCTTAATTTTTTATAGTGAGATATGTATCTTAATGTATTCACATGTTTTTATCAAATTTTTGTGAGTTTTTATTCGATAAATAATGTATATTTTAATCAAATTTTGATGAATTTTTATTCACTATTTTTTTTTGAATAAGTGATATAATTAATCTTTATAAAATAAATAATATATTTAACTTTATGTAACGCCCCCAGCTGACCTTCCCAATTTGGGGCCATGTTACATTGATGTTTCATGTTTTATCAAACACATTTCAAGAATTAATGAGCGGAAGACTTAAATTATATAATAGATTAATAAAGCAAAAGAAATTCGTACTTCGAGTCAGTTTACAAAATCCAAATATTTAACACTTTAGAAAGGGAATGAAGTTATCAGAGAGTGGTGCAGCTGTGTGTGTAGCGTGATGGTGACATGTATATGAAGATACATGTCACAGGATCTATTTGTTCTTTCAAAAGCTTCCTCTCTTCACCAGCTTACACCCCGCTACTCCCATCCATATCGCTTAACGTGCACGTTTTAGAAATAACGCGAGGGGCTGAGTACTTTCATACCCAATGAGAAACATGCCCGAAAACATACATTTATATATGAAACA
>JAPKLW010001711.1:70794-88189 GCA_026898455.1 Plectranthus barbatus
TAACCTAGAAAACTTGGGATAAAATTCCCAGAAACTCAATTATTTGGAATAAAATTCATAGTTTTCCCTTAAAATAATAATGAATATTTTGAATATATTCTAAATTTAGAAAATTTGTTCATGCTCGACTAAGACTCGATAAAGTTCGTAAACATAAAAATATTCGATAGAAAAGCTCGACTCGAAACTAAACGAGTCAAACTTGAACAAAACACTAATGGCTCGACTCGGTTCGATTACACCCTATGTATCTATCATATCATTCATATATGGGTGACAATTCTTGACACGATACAAATCCGCATGATAATAGTGGACATAAATTGAGACTATTCACCTACGAATTCTAATCCAATCAACACGATATGAATACAAAAATTTTAGATTGAATTCGGATCAGATACAAATATCAATAAATTAATAAAAAAATATTTCACACTTAGTTACCAATTTAAATTTTTTAATTTTAATATATTAATTGAGGGTTCCTTCTCACGTAATCAAATATCTTAATTCTTATTCATATATATATTTTTAAATTCTTATTGTATTATTTTATTGAATTTATATCAGATGATTTGGATCGGATTAATATTGGATTCAAATTAAATTTGTGCACATTCGGTTTTGAGTTTAAACCGAATTCATATAATTTTTTTTTTCTAAATGGATCGATTACAAATTGAATCTCAACAGATATAATTTACTATCCTAAATTATATGAATTTCATCTCACACATATTTTTACGAGTGAGATCAATTTCATATATAAGGAGGCGTGATGGATTAAGGATAAAAGATACGGATCTCATCAACGGTAACTGCAGATTTCAGAGATTTTCGCAAATCCAAATTAGGGATTTGTTGAAATTCAGTGATTTGATTAATGTCTCCTCCGCAACCATACGTGTCCAAGTCCAACCTCATTTTTTTAATGATTTTTCGCAAGATTCAATTTTATTTTAACGGATACTGAATTTTTTTATTTTTCATTTTTAAAAAAAAAAAACAGAGCCACACGACATCTCGTGACTGCTAGAACTAGAAATGAAAAAACAAATACCACCACTAGTCGTCTCCTCTAAAAAGTGACAATTATACCTTCCAATTTCATCACTGCATATTTATGCTCTTTTTTTTAAAATATATTTTACAGATATAATAATATCTATAATTCAAAACTTGGAATATCTATCTATCTATATATATATATATATATATATATATATCGAATCAAGAAAATACGAGAGTTGCACTTGCAGGAGTAAGACTAGACCAACTCTATCAAACAAATCAGTCCGTGTTGGGGGAGGTGTGGTGTCCATCCATCTCCGATTCCTTGCCGCATATCCCTTCTTCACAAGGACTTCTAATCCATCTCTGTTTTCACTACTTCATCAATCGCCATCACTCCAATCTCTCGACACCTTTTTCTTTTCCCATGCAAAAGTTGGTTTTTTTCTTTCTAGAGTTTTAGAGAGAAGCAGCGTGGAATATGTCGCAGAGAGGTGAAGAGTTTTCTGACTACTTCTTGGACAATATTGATGACCGTGAAGAGAATGACAGGAAGTCTGATGGTGGCAGCATCAGCGATGCAGACGGCGGTGATGTTGAAGATGCCCATCCCAAAAAGTCGCCGTCTTCTTCGCCCTTCTCTTCCCAGCAGTGGCCTAAAAGCTATTTGTATGCTTTATGCTGCTTTCTTTTTATCTCTGCGGTGCATTCGCTATTTTGGGTTCGAAGTTTTTCATTAATCTGCCACATAAATTGAGGGGAAAGGGATAGTGAAATAGAGCACTGATAAGTGAAGTAATTGAAAGTTAGCTTCTTGCTGTTGTTGGTTTAGTTCATAATTATTGGAAGTTGGAGATAAGCTATGTGGGTTTGGTTGATAGGTTATGAGGAGGGTGGGGACTCTATTCAATTTGAGGCGGTAAATTTGATAGTTATCTGAATGCAGAAACTGATAATTAGTTCTCTTATTATTTTGAGTGTGCTTTCTTTGTGCTCTTAGATAGCCGAAGAAGATTTCCAGTTAAGGATTTGCTTGAATAGGTGCAATTATAGTCTATAATGAGGTTGATGGATGGATGCTTTTATTTTGGGGTGGAATGATTTATATAAATTGATTGGATTCTCTTGACTCCTAGCTAATGTAACTGTTGCTTTCTCCCCTTCTTTTTTTTTTTGAGCAGGGAGACAACTACCTCGTACTCAATTTCTGCATCCCCAAACTTTGGAATATTGAAGCAACGTTCCAGCTCTAGATACTCATTTACTGAAGTAAATAACAATGACTACTTGCAATCTGATGCAAAAAGAAGTTTTCTCTCAAAAGAAGAATCAGTTGAGGAGAAATATGACCCAGAGAGCTTCCCTGCAGCGCGGTTATCATGGTTAGAGAAGGCTTCATTGCATGAACAACTAGCTGGAGAACTTCCAATAGGCCATGGATGTAGCTATTCTCAGACGATTTTTAATGGTAAACATTCTGATGAAGTTGCAATGTCTCACCTGGATGTTTTTGTTCAGTTGTGATCTTTCTTAAAGACAATACAGTTTTTGGGTGCCTATCGGAAATCCTACTCATTTTCTTGAGATTTATGGAGAGAACATTTAGTACTTATTCCATGATGCTGGTATTTTTGATTTATCCGGTGGATGCCAATGCTGGGATATTGTATTTATGAGGACTGGAGATCTTGAACCTACATTTTTTAGTTTCCGTTTACCTATTTCCTTAGAGTGTTAAGATTTTAGCTTCTGTTAAAGGGTCAGCTCCCTTGTCTAACGTTTGATGTTGTTCTGGTATGGTACAGGGGTAAATGTGCTAGCTGGGGTAGGGCTACTCTCAACACCGTATACAGTAAAAGAAGCTGGCTGGAGTAGCTTGGTTGTCTTGGTCCTCTTTGCTGTTATCTGTGCTTACACCGCTTCTCTTATGAGATACTGCTTTGAAAGTAGGGAAGGCATCATAACTTACCCAGATATTGGAGAAGCTGCATTTGGAAAATATGGGCGCCTCTTTATATCGGTACTTTACATATATTTCACAGCTGAAACAAATTTTTTTATACATTCAATTATTTCTTATCCATATTTAATGTGTGGAATATTGGATTGGAACATATTCCCTCAAAAATTATCCTTCTCTAAAGTTGTGAATTTATTTCGACAAATTTGATTCAATAAAGTGTGTTGAATGTTTATCTTGTTTCTAAGCAGTTTCAGTACTTCACTTAGCCATTTTATGTAGCAATGAGGCTTTCCCAGAGCTCTAACTGTAAACTGCTTCGCTTGATTTATGTTGTTATTGGATATTTATTGACGGCTTCTCCTTCTTACCTATGCATACATTTAATAATAGAAAATATTATGATTTTAATGGTGATTTCAGTTGATTGAGGCTTGGGGATCAATAAATCCTTCAAGTCTGCAATTAATAATAGTGCCTGGGGAAGATTTCTTTCTTTGCTTCCGATAACTGATATGGCAATTTGAATCCCTGCAACTTTTCGATGCTCAGAGTTAATTGTTAGTAGAAGGTGTCATCTGGTTGATACTTATGCCTTTGATGTATCTTTATGCAGATTGTGCTGTATGCAGAGCTATATGTAAGTGAAGTGCAATCACATACGAAGTTCAGCTATCCATGTTTTAACTCTTTCCCATAACTGCAGTCATACTGTGTGGAGTTTATCATTTTGGAAGGGGACAATCTAACTAGTGTATTTCCGGGAGCAAGTTTGGAGTGGGCCGGCCTTAAGCTCGACTCTATTCACATGTTTGGTATCGTGTCAGCTCTTATTGTTCTACCAACTGTTTGGTTGAAGGATATTCGAGTGATATCATATCTTTCAGGTGGCAAATGATGCTAACTTATTGTTTTCTGTTGTTTATGAGAACCTACTAACTTCTCTTCTTCTTTGCTTTGAATTCCAGCTTGTGGTGTTATTGCAACTGCTGTCATTGTTGTCTGCTTGTTTTTTCTTGGAACGTTCGGTGGTATTGGCTTTCGTGAGACTGGAGAACTGGTTCACTGGAACGGAATCCCATTCGCAATTGGTGTGTATGGATTCTGCTATTCTGGGCACTCTGTGTTCCCAAATATATATCAATCAATGGCTGATAAAACAAAGTTCACTAAAGCACTTGTAACATGGTAATCAAAATTGGTCAGTTCAGCATTATCTACGATAAGATCTGACAATCGGTTCTCTAATCTTGCAGCTTTCTGATATGCGTGCTGTTATATGGAGGTGTTGCCATCATGGGATATCTCATGTTCGGACAGACTACACTGTCTCAGATAACTCTGAACATGCCACCTGATTCGTTTGTTTCAAAAATCGCAGTTTGGACAACGGTACATATCTCAGTTTCCCTTCTGTTCTCATTCATAACTGCGGAAAATAGCTCGGGATACTTATTTCTACATTTCTGTGTTGTGTGCAGATCATCAACCCTTTCACCAAATATGCCTTGTTGATGAATCCTTTGGCTAGAGGTATTGAGGAGTTGCTGCCCTCGAGGCTCTCCGACAGTATCTGGTTTTTTATTCTTCTGCGAACAGCACTCGTCGCCTCTACTGTCTGCTTTGCTTTCGTTCTTCCTTTCTTCGGTACGTATGCCGCATGCAGTATATTGATTAGTTGAAGGCTGCATACTGATCACCATATCCTATGCTTTATTATTATTATTTTTTTTCGTCTTGTGATGGCTTTGATTGGCTCCCTCCTCAGTATACTTGTGGTGAGTGTCAGAATCCATCCCTTCATTTAACGTTAATAATTAGTCCTAAACAAAGACATCAAAAGCAGGAAGCTGCACTTAGTGACACATTGATGCTTTTTTAATAAAGCAAGAGGGAAAGGGACCGACTTCTCTCTATAAACAATTCCCCTTAAACTATACGTCCTTCAATGCATCAGAAAAGACTACCTAGAAACTCATGAGTCATGGCATAACTAGAGATGGCCAAGGGCCGGTTCCGAAAAATGGAACCTGAACCGGCCCTTGAAATTACGGTTACGGTTCCAGTTCAATACGGTTCCGGTTCAGAACCAGCGGTTCGAGGTTACGTGGCGCGTTGTCATTGGTCGATTTTAATTTTTTTCCCGGCGGTTCCGGTTCCGGTTAGGGGTGGAACTTGAACCGGCCCGTTAAAATAAGGTTCTGGTTCCGGTTCGGAATCGTGAACTGCCGGGCCGGTTCAGGGTCGGTTTGGGCACCTCTAGGCATAATGTTAGAGATAGAAAACACAGGAACTGGATGTTTGGTCGTTTTAGGTAGTGATGTGGTAGACAAGATCAATTCATAGTAGAATGTCTACATGGAAACCACAAACCGCTAGTGCAACACTTAGACTTAGTTGAGTCCCACAAGATTCCATCCATCCATCACATATTTCTTTAACGACCCTCTTTTTTTCTTTTTTATTTTTTTTCTTTTCATTTTTTTTTTTTTTGCTGAATATCAAAACATGGATGATCATCTCCATTCATGATTCTGTTTCTTTGTCATCAGGCGGTTATAATGCCGGCGCTGTGCTTTGTGAAAATCGTGGGGAAGAAGGCCACGAGATCGCAGGTGATTAGCCTATCTATCTATCTATCTAATACATGTTCATTTTCGATTGTTTTTTTTTTTTGGGATAAAAAAATGTTTTATTTGAACTGCAGATTGTGATGAGCTCGAGTGTGGTGGTGTTGGGGGTGATAAGTGCAGCTCTTGGGACATATTCTTCTTTATCAGGAATCGCAAATTCACGCTGAGCTGAGTCATATGTTTTAGTTTCTTTGAAATTTTGTAATAAAATTAACATTTGCTATTAATTTATTTCATTAATCTGCATGAGAAAGGCGTGAAAAAGAGACTAATAGAGGCATGCATGGTGCATGCAAAATGAGACTTTTCTAGTATATAAATAAACTTTTGACATGCAAAATCCCCTTCATTTTACTAGGGTGGACGCAATTTGGTCGAATTAAAATAATTTGGTCGGTTTAATAATTGAAGATTGAAGATTTTGGTCAGTATATTGTTGTATTTTTTATAAAATATTTTTATGAGATTTTTTTGGCACTGATATTATAGTGTAGAGAACGTATTCGCATTATCAATTGTTCTTGTCTGTGTAATTTTAAGATTATTTTCTAGATTCATAAAATGTTTGTTTACACAAAATAAGTTATTTCAAAAATAAAAAATGATCAATGTTTCAAATATAAAAAATGCTCGATGTTTCGACTATGATTGTTTAATTGACTTTTCAATGTTTGAAATAAACTGTTTAAAAATAGTTTGACCAAATTGGTTTGGAATATTAATTTTGTTGGTTTTCTTTGAAAAATCTTCAAATTACACATATTGATTTGTTTGATACTTCACTCTTCAAACCAGCTAAATCGGATCATATAAACCCTTACTCTTTATTATTGCCGTCATTTTAATAAAAAAATTGTGTTGTATTTCAATTTTCGTTTTATTGTATTAATTCTTTATTGAAAATATTTAGAGGTATAGATATATCATAAATGCTCCAATGCCCATCACAAACACGTATTAATGTGCCCAGTGATAATACATTAAAAGGTAATGGTAACAATTAAATTGACCTCACCAGTCACCACCAATACAATATTGCCACGGTGGATAAGTGAGCAAAACTGATAGATATATTATAATGTCAAGTGGCTACCATAGACTGCATTTAATGACATACTTATTTTGTTCATACATAATACAATAAACATTAATACATTTTTTACAGAGGATAATTCATTAACTTTAATTTGCATTTATTAGCACCATTTATACTAAAACTTTAAATGTAACACAATTTTTTTTTAAGATGTTTCAAAAGTAGAATTTTTATATTATTATTCACAAATTCGTTAAAGTAAATGTGTACTTAAATCCCAACAATATAGAAAATACTTGTAAACAAACTTGAGTTGTTCTAAAAAAAAAAAAAAGGCTTATGTTTAATAGTAAAGTTTTTAATATTTTATTATCATTATAAACTTTGGTAAAAATTATATAAAGTGTTGCTATTATTCAAATTATTATTTTTTATATAAATGACCTACTATTGTCTAGTTCACAGAGTAACAGCAAAATGACGTGGCACCATTATCCGATTTATTAAAACAATGGGCGTCGCATGAAGGGAAATCTCGAAAACAGCCTTCTCTCAAACCCTAAATAGGTAAAAAAAGTATAAATGAGCCAAGAGGAGACATCATATAAAAAAAAATCCTCTAAGAAAAATGAATGAATCATGTCCATTAGATCTGAAAAAATCAATAGTTTTATATTGAAACAAGCAACAACTAAAACACAATCAAGCAACAAAATAATCAAGCAACAACTAAAATACAATCAAACAACATTGCAATCAAGCAACGACTTGAATATAATCAAGCAAACTCATGAACACAATCAAGCATCTTTCTCACTTTCTCATGTTAAGACCTTTCTCACCAGATCCACTCCCAATGAGCCAAATTATAAATCATTCAAATTTAATTCCATAAAAATTTATTCAAGCTTGTTTAATAAAATTTATTTATTAAAGAAAACAAATGAGTTGTGTAGCATTTGACTTGCAAGTAAATTTGACAAAAATATAAAATATATAATTATTAACTTGATTGCATTAATATTTTTCATCATTTTCAGAATAACAAATATTATAACATTTTATATTTTGATGAAAATTTTGATTTGAATATGAATATAATAAAGATTTTTAATAAATAATATTTCTTTTAAAAAGCAATAAATATTTTAAAAAGTTCAAAACTCAATTCTAAAATAAATGAATTAAGTTTAAGAATAATACTATTTAATTTGACTCGATTCCATTATACCCCTACACATGTTAGCTGTTCATACCACAAAAAGCTCGGGGTAGTAATGTAATTTGACAATAAGTTTCGAAGAGGAAATAAAAAAGTGTGAGATTTATTTAAATATGGTAATGCAGGCAGTATTTAACCGACCTTCCGAATTCCGAGAGCGATTCCACCAAAATTGACCGCGGATTCTCATATTCTTCGCATTTTTTTCACAGATTTTATTTTCTTCCAAATAATATGAAAATCAGTCCCTTTCCGGAGAAATTGATTAATTTCTGGAGATGGATTCTTGTTTTGTTTTTGTAAATCCGCGAGGCATAATCTGATTTTCATAGATATAGACTAGCGAAAATTTGAAGTATATTTTGCTCGATTTTTGAGATAAATGTCTGAATTAGTGGCGCGAACTGGCCGGCAACAGCAGCGCTACGAGGATGGTTACCGCCTCATTGCCGGGTATTTGTTTTTTCGGAATCTTATTATTTTTATGTTTTTTTGGGCTTATCGACGTTTACATGCATGTATATGTATTCGTGTGCTTTTGGTTGCATGTGGGGTTTAGTTTGATTTGGTTAATGTGGGGGAACAGGAGTGGATTTTGTGGTGTTTTTTGGAATCTTATGGGTGGTTGGGATGCGATCAGTAGGAATGATAGAGTTTCAGGCTCATTTGATTGTCTAGGTAATTTAGGCTACTGGGATTTATTGAATCAACAAAAACCTGACGGAAAGCTTGGATAAGCCGGCTGATTGAAATTGGTGAATTTCTCTTAAGTGAGCAGGGTGTTTTTGAGGAGGAAGGTCGGCGAAATTTGTATTGAGTTGGAATAAAAATCATTTGTGGTGTTGAGAAAGTGTGTGTTTCCAAGACTATTTTTTATTTGTATTTTCGTCGAACAGTGTGTGAAGATAACTTGAAGCTCTT
This sequence comes from Plectranthus barbatus, assembly GCA_026898455.1. Lineage (NCBI taxonomy): Eukaryota > Viridiplantae > Streptophyta > Magnoliopsida > Lamiales > Lamiaceae > Plectranthus > Plectranthus barbatus. The sequence goes on from JAPKLW010001711.1 coordinate 79,581, forward strand.
CTTTTTTTTTTTTTTTTTTTTACTTGCAATTCATGACGTAGCTTCCCCAATCATCCTTCTTTGGTGCATCATGGTACTTACTACGAGGCTTTGTTGATGCTAGATAGTCAACTTGGGGCCTTAAACTGATTCTACAAATGTAATTTCTAAGGGGATCTTTTTTAATAGCGAGAAAAGAGATGATATGAGCTAACAATTCTAAAAAGAATAACTGTGTGAATCGTGTTCTGCCACTTAGATTAACTATCTAGAGTAAACGGATTGAGCTTGATATGGACATTATTGTTTGTTAGTTTATTTGAAACAATAGTCAATATCGATTCACTTAAATTCCAGTGGAGGTGTGATGGTTCCACTTGATGTTAATCCTTGCAGTGTCCATCAGTTTCTTAAATTGGTACTATGTAGTGGAGAAGAAGACAATAGGTTTTTAGATATGACCTGACTCTTTTGTTTGGTTCTCAGTTCTGTGAACTTTCTTAGTATAATCATGCATCATATTTTACCTGTTTTAACCATAAGATTGTTTTCCAGGTGTATTCCCTTCAAATTTAGGAATTCAGATGATGGTGAGGTAGTTGAAGTGTTGATGATCAATTCAACCAGTGGACCTGGTCTTCTGTTCCCAAAGGTGAGACTTGTGGATGCATTTCAAATAAGTGGAATTACTAGTATCAATGTTGTAAAAATCGCTAGGCGCTAGTCTGGCGGCCGAGGGGGGCCTAGCGCCTAAGCGGTCTAGGCGGGGACTAATCGGTTTCTAGGCGGTTTATTTATTTTTATTTTTTATATATCTCAGGTAATATATAAAAAATCTTACCAACAAATTATATTTTAAAAATGCAAGTAAGATTCAACACTTATATATATATCTCAAGTAATATTCCTACAACAAGCATTCTCACATTTAAAAGCAAATTATAAACAAGAGTTTAAATATTCCTGCAACAAACAAATATCCTCACAATTCAAATCAATTCCAAAATAAGAGCAAAGGACGAAGTCTAAATATACTTCCAACAAACATTATCACATTTAAAAGCAAATCATAAACTAAAGTTTAAATGTTCCTGCAACAGACACGCCTAAGCGGTGGTGGCCGTAGGTGGAGGAGAATGTGAGCAGTTGTGAGTCGTGACTTGTGAATGTGAATTTTTATTTGGATTTGAGATTTCGGAATAATTTTAAAATTAGGTTTTACACTTTTACTTTTAATTTTATGTTTTTTATAAAAAAAATTAATTTTTATTTTTTTAATATTAAGATTTTAAATTCAATTTGTAGTTAAAATTTATACCAACCGATTTTTTTTCGATTAATCGCCGATTAATCGCCGCCTAGCCCGATTAATCCGATCCGCCTAGTCCGCCTAGCCCGATTAATCGCCGCCTAGGCACTGATTAGAAAAAAATCGATTTTTTCAACGATTTTACGTTTATCGGATCGGTGGACCTCCGACTACCGATTAATCGACGCCGCCTAGGCGCCGATTTTTGCATCAATGACTAGTATAAAGCATTATCATTCTCTAACAAAGAATGGAATGTTCTGCTGCTACTGAAATATAAGTTGATAATGTGTCACCTTTACAGGAAGCATTCTGACGAATACCTCTGCAATATAAACACCCCAACATAACAAATTCATCATTTTGTCTGCCCTTCCATACTCTGTTCAGCCATGTCCTTGGCTTTCAGTATCTCATTATGCTGATATTTTATGAATAAAATAATATAGTGATATTGGTTTTTAGATGTGAAGAATGTTGTAGCACTGGTCACATGTCCCATGGTTAGGATATCATGGATAAGCCTGTTTCGTGTGTATAACCTGCCTCAATTCAAATGAACTATTTAGCTTTGCAATATTTATGTGGTCTTGGATGACACCTCTGATTTTGGGAGAACTGCTTATAGTATGCTTGTTGCCTTGATGTCTTGACCCATATTATGCAGACAGAATTCCTTCATTCATTCTTCCAGAATGGAGTGGTGCTAGCAAAAGTTTGTAGGTAAAGAAAAATTTGCTAGTGAACTGATTTTTCTTAGCAAATTTTTTGGAGTTTGACATATTCATGGAGAGCAATCCTGGATACTGTAGCATAATTGGAGTTAAATATTGATCCCCTGTGTCTTTTTGTATTTTTTTTTTCTTGTATGCTTCTATAAATTTCTGTGTCAAGTGTTACCAAAAAATCCCTCTTACCCATGTCCTCGTTGATCTTCTGTGTAGGGTGGATGGGAGAATGATGAGACATCCGAGGAAGCAGCAGAAAGGGAAGCCATGGAAGAGGCTGGTGTACGAGGTGATTTAGTGGTAAGACTTAACATTTATCGTTTTTTTTTTTTTTTGCTTAGTAATTTTTGTTTAATGTAAGAGGCACATTCATGCATCTTTCAAGTACATGTATAAAACTGAAAAGACAATTCTAGAACCCAAGAATTTAGTTTTACTATTCAACAGGTTTGCAGCTCCGTTTGGTGGTTGTTCCCTGTATTTATCTGATTGGGAATGATGTAGTTGCTGCCTCTTTTATGTATGCTCTAGTAGATGTGAATTTGAAGATTGTAGGTAAAACTTGCACCGAATACATTGTGGTGGCTATCAAATAAATAGGTTGGGGTTTTACATTTGAAAGGTACTAATTATTCGAAAGTTATTATGCTTTTGGTCAAGATCAAATAGATAGGTATCAGTTTACTTTATAAGGTACTGATTATTAGCAAAGTTAATATGTGTTGGTTTACCTTGAAAAGAGGAAATCGAGCTCAAAAGAATTTAAAGTGCTGGGATGCCAAACTACATGGAAATGGTTCCATTTGATTAGCAAGTTAGTTTGAATTGGTTCTTGATAGTCTTTTCATGACTTTGGTCTAGTTAAAACTTAATATTATTGTCTCTACTCTGTAGCATTTTCTGGGATGCTATCCTTTCAAGAGCAAAACCCTCCAGGATGAATGTAGCCCAGAAGGCTTATGCAGAGCTGCGGTGTATGCATTGCACGTGAAAGAGGAACTGGAATCATGGCCGGAAAAAAGCCACCGAGAGAGAAGCTGGCTGAGCATCCCGGAAGCTATCGGATGCTGCAGACATGTGTGGATGACAGAGGCTCTTGAAAAAGGTTTCTCAAAGTGGTATGCTGATGGTATGCTCTGTACTTTGCCCAGCAAGAAGGATTCTTCATCAGATTAGGCTTCCAAATCCCAAAACTGCTTTTTGGTGCCAGTTTTTCATTTTAGTCTCTCCATATTCCCTTTCCAACTCCACGGATTGGGAGCCAAATGCTAATCCCTTTGGAAAACCTTCCTTTTCTACTCTAATCTCGTCTACATTTTTTGAAGATTCACAAGTTTGCGTTTCATTCTCTCTCTCTCTCTCTCTCTCTCTCTCTCTTTTTTTTTTTTTTTTTTTTTTTGGTAATCGTAAGCACACAAATGAATCTATGCAAAGGAATCGAGCAAGTAGATTGAAACGCTACGAGTTTGTTTGATTTTGTGAAGTCGTAGTAGTTTGCATTTTCACAGTAACCAACCACAATTTATGACGAGTGTTGATTTTTATATAACAATAAAACTAAAAAAAAAATAAAAAATTGGCTCGCCCAATTGGAAGTAATGCGAAAATTATTATTCAAGATTTGAAAACAAATAATTCACACTATTAAACCCTTAAAATCCAAATAAAAGGAAGGGTTTTTTTAAATGGAGGTTGAGGGGGCGCATCGATCGTGAAAATCTTAAATAATAGTGATTTTAAGCAGAATTAATATTAATCCACCAAACCAGTAATTAAAAACATTAGTATTAAATATCTACACAAAGTATAATATTAACATATATACATTTTATTATATTTGAGATTAACAAATATATAGTCAAACATATCACATAAAAATCTATATATATAAGCAATTAAACCACCACCCATCAGTCCATCACTAAAAATCATAACACAAGAATATGATGCATGGTTTCATTTCATGTAAGAGAAAAAAAAAGTGTGTAGTCGATTTTGCACTCTGGTTTATACGTACATACTAATTATTGTACATGTGTCTGCTACTGCTATGCATGTGACATGTAACACTACATATATAGCTAAGTCATATCAACATCAAAATCTTTTTATTAATGCATTTATGTATGCATGCATTCACCCCTGAAAAGTCTACTACTATGGTCTCTCTCTCTCTATATATATATATAGTATATACATGTTGTTTCTTATATTAGAGACAGTAATAATGCATCGATTGCATCAATATTTCATCTTGTAAAAAGTTTCATATCCAGGCAACCATCAACACATGACGCATGCATGCATGCATGACTACTTTTAAATATTTAAGAAAAGACCATGTACTTGATCATATCTGATAACATAAACTAGCACCATTTTAGATCTTTATAATATATAAGTTAGGTTTGATAAAATTAAACTTGAACTAATTACTTAAGATTAAGTGCGCAAGCAACTGTGATATATTTTTTTAAAAATCATGCAAGAGAAAGATAAAAAGTAAATTATGATGAGACTATAATATTGTTATATGAATAATAACATTAATAACAATAGTATGTTATGAGACATTTCAGTAGTATTTTTCTTATGTATAGTTTACCTTCGAATGAGAGGCTAAGAGAAGATATATAATAAAAATACAACGTGAAAAAAAAGTCTTAAAATTTACTTTTATTTTTATTATATCACAATCTTTTTTCTGACACGATACAACATAAATTGACAACTCTAATTTAAGGCTAAAAATCTTTGACATAGCATGAACCCGCACGATAATAATGGGCATAAACATGTTAATAAGTTCAAATACGAATACGATAATCTTCAACACAATAATAATCCGACATGCACGAATTACCAACCCTATGCATTAGTCTAAAGTGGAAGAAAACACTGGACTCTAGAGCATTAAACAGGTAACTAGCTAGGAAAATAGATTACGTTGGAATTCTGGGATATTTAAGTAAATTCTCCAAAATAAAATATTCAGTTTTTTCGAAATTAAATTATGTAAAATCAATCTAGCTGCGATTGGATTTTTTGTGGTGTATTTATTTTTTAAATTCGAAGATGGGTGAAAAGTTGATCGTTGAAGTTGACACAAACTGAGTGATGGTGTGTGAAATTGACATAATTGTTACATCATTAATTAATGTAATAATTAAGATATGCCCCATATATTGGTTAAAACTTGTCTTAATCCGTATAAGCTATTGGATTGGCTCTCTGTAATAACAAGTGCACTAAGGATGTCCCCACTTATGGCGCAATGGTGAAGCGTCTTGCTTTTGTTCTAGAGCTCATGAATTTAAGATTTCTTAAGAATATATAAGTGTGTGAGTTTAAATAAATGAATTTTTATTAAAAAAAAATGAAGTATATTGAGAGACGTCATATGAGTTTCCCCACTTGCGTGTAGGGATGTCAATAAAACCCGAAACCGATGGATCGGCCCGAAATCGGTGGGCTAAAATACGGGTTAGGGTAAAAAAATTTCAACCCGAAATTATTTTTAACTGAACGGGTTGAACCTGACGGATTGGCGGCCCGAACGGGCTGAGCCCGGTGGGTTGCGGGTCGGCCCGTAGGTCCGGCAATATTTAATAATATATTTAATAATTTATTATTTATTATTTCTAATATTATTTATATCCTACTATACCCATTAATTATATACCTAATTTCCTAGACCTAATTTTCCGTCACACAAAATCTCATCAATCTCTCCCAATGACGTAGTCTTTACCCTCAAATCGAAAAATCTCTCATTTATTCCTCTTTCACTGTCTTCCACTCGTCACTCTCCTAATTAGCGTACCTACTCATTTCTTCCTTTCAAGAACCTTTAGCCACTCGTTGTTATGTTCACCCAAGTGAAAGCTATATTTAGTTTTTTAATCATTATTTTATCATTTTATACGTTGAGAAATGTACTTCTATTACTTAAATTATTTGGTATATAAGGATTGATGTTTTTTTTTCTTTTCAAACTATGATTATCCACTTATCACTATTTTTTTGCAAAGATATTGATATTTGATGTCTTTTATTTATGTTGGTTCATCATTTTCTTTTTTTATTTTGTTTTAGGGGTTGTTAAAATATTTTAAGAAAATCTTTACAAAAATAAACTCGTAAATATTGCCCACTCGACGGGTCAGCCCGAAAACCGGTGGGTTAGGGTTAGGTTCAAAAAATTTTAGCCCGATAAAAATCAGCCCGATTCAACCCGGACCGAATAGCCCGCAGCCCGATAGGGTTAGCCCGAAACTCGACGGGTTAGCCCGATTGACATCCCTACTTACGTGCATGCCAACGGCGGCGACCTCGTCTTGCCTTAGACCGCCTGTGTCCCAAGACCCAATCCCGGGCCTTAGATCTTAGCAATTGGTATTTGGGATTGAGCTTGGACCCATTTATGCTATATTTGTAATTTGGATTTTAATTATTAATTATTGTTGATTATTTTTTATTTTTTATTTTTGAATTGTAATTGCTAAGGAATTTGTTGATTATTATAAATTATAATTGTATTATATAATAAGAAGTTATATATATATATATATATTATTAAAATATATTATCAATTTTGCTTATATGATTCACTAAAAAAAATGTTTAGTCATTATTGTTTAGGAAAAAAGGTAAATCTTGGCAAGAGTTTCAAATAGATTTTTGTGACTTTGAATACAAATAATTTAAGTTCTAATGACAATGAGAATATCATTGGTAGTAGAAAAAGAGTACGAATACAAATCGAGTTATCAAATGATGTTATCGACGCGACATTGCAAAAATTAATCGACAATTATTGTGATATTATCATATTAGTGATGAACTAAGGATACAATATTTGGCTGAAGTCCCTTGCCTCTATGTAAATACTTATACTAACACTGAATTTAGCCACATAAACTTAAAATCCTGAATCTGCCACTGCATGCTGGGATATAACCAACGAACTTCTTGTTAATTTTTAGACACACCCTTAGGTGGAGACTGCTTATAGATAGGCATCCCCAGCAACATACCTAGGTTACGATACTTAGCTCTTGAACTGCATTGCTTCCAAATTTCTGCATATACACTTTTTTTAAAGCTTTCGTCAGTTCAGTTATGCTCCCTTCAGTTCACCAGAGCTTCTCCGTGTGGTGTTACTCCGCTAAAGATGAAACTTGTTTTACTTGAATCCGTCAATCGAGTATTACATTGGCATATTTATATTGCAAGAAGAGGTCTTCTTGACTCAATAACGAAGATTTTTTGACTCTGTTCTCTTCGTTCTAGTTTCATATAATTTTCATTTATTTTTGTGTTTCGAATCATTCTACTTTCCACTTTGTACCCTCTCAAACTGTAAACAACAGAAAGCTATGTTTATATCATGGCTTGCCCAAAATATTCCAATTAAATCACACTTTTGTTTTGTTTTTTCAAATGTGTTCATGTTGGCCAATGTCCTACTTGTAACTAATTACATGTGCATGCTTATATCTCAATTCTCAGTTGGAGCACTAAATTACAATTATAATTTTGTTAAAAGCAAAACTCAATCTTTCATTTTATGTGAGCAAAACACTCTTTTGAATTAATCAACGATTTTCATCCTCTCAAAAGTGATATATAAGATTCCCCAAAACCTGAGTAGAATTTTTAAAAAGAAATCCTAAACCATATAATGTTAATTAAGAGATTTAGAATAAATGAAGATATATAAATAATAAGATTAAGAAATCACACCTAAATTAATGAGGTTGTTTGGCAAGAATTAATCTAGGGTTTCAATGTTTAAACAAATCACCATCTCCATGCCACACACTCGAACTTATCAACCCTTCAAAGTTGTCCACCATCTCCGCCCTACCAAATAATCCACCATCTTCGCACGATCCAGATGTGGATGGATCCGACGACCCTTTCTCCACCGCCATTTTGGCCACCTCCTCCTGGCCTCCGCCGACACCTTCAGCCGCAGCGTGAGCGAACCTAGCGTAGTCCTCGACGTCGGCGTCTTGGCCAGTGAGCCCCTGCACGAGGGCCCGGAACTCCGATGCGGTGGCGTTGAACTTGATAGGGTTTGTGATGTAGACGACTTTGAGCGGCTGCTGCTGCTGCTGCTGCTGCTTTTTCTTCTTGTTTTGGCGCTGCTTGTTTCCCCTTTTCTGGTTTACTGTCAGGCTTTTGTCCATGCTTTTTTTATTGGAGTAGTAATTAATCTGTTGCAATAATTTGTGAAATTCTGGAAATGGAATGTTTGAGAGAGAGAGAGGTGGGAAGGAGTGAGATTTGTTTCTTGATAGAGGTTAGAGAGAGAGAAAGCAAATGAGCCAATGAAATGGGAGATGGCTGCACCTCCAATGTGCAATAGGAAAGCGAGTATAGATATAAATATACATACAAATATATCATATTGTGCGCCATCAAATATATAATATTTTATTTAATAATATTAAAATATACTTAACAAAGTTATATGGAGTATTTATTATTTTTTTTTATTAATAATTCTAGTGTATTACTATATCAATTGTGTACATATTAACGGATATTAGAGTATTTTTATATCGAAATATATGTATATATTATAA